>REGL01001478.1:58267-69687 GCA_004194395.1 Aurelia aurita complex sp. Pacific
TCTCCAACAGGGTGCATGGGATAACAAGACACATATCTACACCCCTGAAGATGTCCAGGCTGTTATTAAGTATGCAGCAGAGAGAGGAGTTCGTGTCATGCCCGAATTCGATACACCTGTAAGTACAGCCTTCAAAAGAGAGGAATAAACCCAGAGAATTTATATCAAGGATCTCCAAACTTCACACAACTTGCCCTTATGTTGGTCACCAAAACTGAGCCAGTTTTATAGGGGATTTTATCTAGAAATACCATTTTGAAAGAGGCACATACCCGTTGGTGTTTCCTAGAGAAGCCGATATTCATTATTATTGTCGAAACCACTACAAGAGATATTTTTGCTACAATATTAACGTGTCCCTTGGACTACATTTACACGATGATGGGATGATTTTAAAACGGTTGACAAAATGTGGCGGTGTCAAAATCTTAGTTAGTGTTCATACTGCCAGCACAATTTGAAACGGTCAAAGATTTGATGTTATCAAATTGTTGTTATCATTGTTACGAATACGTTGTATTTTGAGATGAAAACATGTATCTAGGCCTAAGACATTAATCAGCCTCTTCCCAAAAGCTGCTGTGAAAGATGTTTAGTTGTCATCGCTTGAAATCTTCACTCGACGCTGTTTACAAATTTTGCCGGTTGGGATTCTCTTTTCTAATCCTGCAGCTTTGATAATCTGCCATCGCAATTTGTGCCATTTCTGTCTGAACGGGAGGCCTATCCGTGATGATTTTAATCGGTTTTTAGATTGTAGCGACGTCGTGTAAACAAATTCGTTGTTCTGAACAGGTTTTTGGAATTACAAATAAGGACAGGACTTCAAATTGCCTTTTTCACATTTTTTACTGTCAACACCTTATAGCAAGTAACAGAGAAATAGACATCTTAGCTATTATAAAAAAGGATCTGAATCAAATGATATTTTCATACATTTTGTAGAATTTTCGAATGTGCACGACAGTGATAGAAGCTCCAACTCCACTCAATCAAACCTTGATGTATACGAACGTTTCTCGATCAAGGCTCTTTTGCAGAAAAGCTATAAGGTCTATTGAGTCATTAGCTTCAAAAAAAATTAAATAGATTCTTAAAAGCATTTAAGGCCTCTAACTTACAACTTCATGTCGCTCAGCTTTTTAGATTCTCGTCCTTACTTTCAACAGGGACATACAGGGTCATGGTTTAGCATTCCAGGCCTTCTCACAAAGTGCTACAGTGGGTCAAAACCAAATGGGTAAGTGTGATAGAGGTAACAAGGAACACACAGTGGAATCTGAAAATAAGTGCTTTTCAGATAAAAAAGCATAGTCGTTTGTAGAATACACAATCAAGGAACTCCTCAAATTTAATCTACTATGCGTTATGTTTAACAGAAAGGCTGCCTTTGATGTGAAAATTCATTTCATTAAAACTGGCCATGTCGCTCTGGAGTTATTGGCAATTCTTGCTTGAATGTTGTTTTGGAAAGCTTGAACAAGGACTAGGATTTACAACCAAATGTTGCAAATCTTAAAAGCTTTAAAGTGATGGCTATTTTATTAAATCTCCTCAGAAGCTGAAAATAAGCCATGCAAATGCGTATTGGGCAGTTACATAATATTTTTTGCTACCCAAGAGATATTTTATGCGTATTATCAGTGTTCATAGATTGAACATTATAGAAGATTTGCTCAACTTTCCCCATCCTCCCCGGCATGTTCAATGTTGTTGTTTGGGTGTTATTTCTGGTTGATTTTGAACAATTCGCAGCGCTCATTGTTTTCCATCCTTCATAACGTAATATTTTTGTCGTACTGTTATGTTGATAAGCTACGCTCTTTATTGATCCTGTATTGTAAGTACTATTCATAGTGGAGACTCGATTACCATGTGTCCGGTTCCTTTGTGAATAGCACAATATAGCTTTATTGTTGGTTTTTATCCGTCGGGTGTATCTTTAGCTTTATTGTGCATATAAAGCTTGCTCGAGAACAGATGAGTACCGAAATCGCTGGTAACTTTAGAACAAAGTGATCTGTTTTAGCGCTATGAATTTTAGCATCTACAATGTTAAGACTTAATTGTACCCTTTCTTTTCTTTTTCAGGTACCTTGGACCAATCGATCCAACTAATGAATCCAACTATGATTTCCTGAAGAAGTTTTTCACCGAGATTTCTGAAGTATTTCCTGATTACTATATGCATCTTGGTGGTGATGAAGTCTCGTTTTCATGCTGGTAAGCTGAATGCTTCTCAGGGGTAGCTTTTTTTTATACATTCTGCTAAAAATTTACAATACATATTTACTTAATCACTATACTTACAAACTACTCTACTCTACTACAAGGACAAGACCACAGGGAGCAATAACTATGTCTACCCACGTGGGTATTTAGATAAAGAAAAAAATCGAAAAAAGACACGAAACTACAGGTAACTACAACAAAAATGAGAAAACGTTTACTTAAAAGGGACGAGGTGGTTATATATGACTTGTTACCGAGTTTTAGATTTCTAATCAAACCGACCAGTTTTATGGATAAAGCAGAGAGTTAACAAGAGTATATCTTTATTGATACCATCGGGAAAATCTTTATCACCATACAATAAAATCTGCATTAGAAATTCGTTCGAAAGATTTGTATGTCCAAGTGGTCGTAATAAAGCAGAAACACCAGCGAGAAGATCTCTACGTGGTACTTCAAAAGAAGGGCAGAGCAACAAAAAGTGTTCCGTATCCTCAATGCCATCGTTGGTAGGGCACATTGGGTTTAAAGTATCCCTGAAATTGTGTTTGAATTTGTGAAAATTTAATTTACTGAGACCAACCCTAAGTTGGGTAAGATATGATAATCCTGTCGGATCATGTATCCGAAAGACAGATTTTGGAAGGGGACGAAATTTGGATAGCAGGGGTAGCTTATCATGTTGGTGGTTCCGGGGACATACAATTTTTGTGGAGCTATGGAGATCATATTCTGACATTTCCTGGAATTATGAGTATCTTTTAATATTTTTTGCGAAATTATGCGTCATATTCCAAAGAAAAATAGGCAGAGGTATGTGAATTACAGACAATTTTTCGTAATTTATGGAATTATGAACTCGAGTTTCATAGAGTTTACGGATTTATGGCCCTAAAATTCTTTAAAATCATTTTCAAAATTATAGTGATTTTTATAAGTTAACTGGTTTGAGATTATGACTTCAAATTTCTAAATAGTGACTAAGAAGAGCAACAGACTTGTAGATAGATTGTGGTTTTCTTCAAAATTGCACGAATATTCCTCTATCATTGCAGTCTCTTAGTGTCAAAATAAGACACAATCGTGCATTTCATAACGCAAGCATGACATTTGGTACATATATGCGATTCGACCTGCTGAAACCAATTCCGAAATGACCCCATGCCTTCTTTGGCAAACGATAGGTAGCAAACATGTGCCATTTGGTACAAATACACAATGGGACATGCTGAAAATGATACACATGTGACACAGGCCGCAGAAAAATGTCCCCAAAGCTGTTTATGTATTGATTTCGAAGATAGGATGGTTTTGGTCGTCTTTTTCTGACAAATTTGCTTCACTTCTGTTTGAAAAAAGAAAACGCTATCTTAAGAATATTCAAGATATCAAAAAGTTTTGAGAAAAGAATAATAGGTCATTTAGGCCATGTTGAATCAGAACGAGGCTAATCCGTTGATGGAAGTGCTTGGACATGAGTCATAGTTGTAGCGGTATATCAGTTCAGGCAAGGAGCGAAACTACGATACGTAATCAATCATGTATGTTGTATTGCTGATTCTTTTAAAGGACAAGTCCGGGGTTGGTATGATTGATGATAAAATACAAGATAATACTGCTATGAATGATGTATGATACTTTTCCCACTGTTTTTGCCTTCTCCTTGAGAAATTACGTATTCAAATAAGCAATTTTGAGAGAAGTGACGTCATATCGCGCAAACGAAAACGAGGCTGTGCGATTTTGTTTGCCTGTTAATCGCTGCTATCCTCTTTATTGTGTACTCATGCATTGAAAATGGCACGAGAACCCGATAAAGATGCTTGCTACGATAAAGAGGCGAAAAAACATTCACGCAGCCTCGTTTTCGTTTGCGCGATATGACGTAACTTTCCCCAAATTGCTTATTTGTTTGCGTATTATTTCACAATGAGAAGGCGAAAAATAGTGGAAAAAAGTATCATAAATCATTCATGGCAGTATTATGTTGTATTTTATCATCAATCATACCAACCCCGGACTTGTCCTTTAAGTTTGCTCCACATAATGACTTTCGCATTTTGTGAAATGAAATAAAGTAGTCCAAGGACATTAACGAGGAGCCAGCGTTTAACGTGTTGCTTATTTTGCAGGCAATCAAATCCTTTAATCACAAAATGGATGAGTGATCATGGAGTCAAGAATTACTCCGCTCTTGAACAGTATTACGAACAAAAGTGAGTCATTTATTTGTCACTGGTTAGTTACTATGTGTGTTGTAGTACGGTTTTTCAGAGGTTTAAAGTAGTATATTTAGTCCCTCTATGTTCTTGACATTGGTAACAACGTAGAGCAGAGAAAAGTAAATTCTCGAAGGCGAAAATGCATAGGCATCGACCGGGTGTCCCGATAGAAAGTGCTCCCGTTTAAAAAATTACCATAAATTATATTTTGGCAGTTATCATGAAAATTTCTTTTATCGCTAAAGACGATAAAATTGCCGTTTGCATTGCTTAAAGGGTATACAATGACACGTTGAAAAACAGCATCGGGCTCAAATCTTTCAAATCTTTGAAAAGGTGGGTTTAAATTCTTTTCCATTTTTTTTCTTTGAATTGAATGGCTTGAAAGGAACTTATAGTACTTTGCTGTAAATCTGCCGTGGAAGTTGTTTGATATCTTGATTTTTTTTCAAAATAGCGGCAATTCAATGATTTTTGAAAAAATTGATGGAAAATTTTGAAAACATTTAAATCATCGTAAATCCTAAACCAAAGGAGGAAAATTCATATAACTTTCAAGAAGGCCATAATTTATGAAGGCCTACAATATGGTGAAAAGCAGAAATCAGTATCTTTTCTGGTTTAGGATTTAGAATTTTGATTACGTCATAGCCTCAAATTTAATAAATGCCACCATATTGAAACTAATCAAGGAATCAATAAATTTCCCCGGCAGATTTACAGCAAAACATGCTAAGTTCCTTCCAAGCCATTTAATTCAAAGGAAACTGCAATAGAATTTTCGCATGGACCTTTTTAAAGATTTGAGCCTTATGTTTTAAAAACCCTTATTCTGAGCCACACTTGTTAAGCAGTATCGTGAATGCTGCCTCGAGAGCCATGATGTTGAGATTTTTCATTATCCATCAAATCTACGATAATAGTTAGTGTTTCTCTTTGATATTTATGTCCAGACTAGAAGCTTAACATGCAAAATGAATTTAGTCTGGTAATCATGCATTTTACAGTACAGTAGTGTTCCGCATATAAGAACTACAAATTTAAGAAACACAAACCCTGATTTTCAAAATAATACCCCATCTTATAAGAAACTTGTTCAGGTCTGAAAACAAGCTTGTTTCTTATTCAAAAACTATGGATTGAAACTTGGAATTTTTCAGCTTTCCAGTTGTATTGTACTGTACATATTCAAATGAAAACAAGAATTTTGAATGCAACTAAGCAAAAAGCACCTTCCTGAAATATCTGTAGCATTTTCTGGAAGTGAACATTGACAAATACAATTCAAAATAATAATCACTATCATAGACCTCATGTCTGGGTCATTAGTATATGATTTTTGTAATAAGAAACTTTACTCTGATTTGTAAGTTTATCTCATTTTATAAGAAATGCATCAGACCTGAAAATGAAAAAGTTGTTTCTTATATGCGGGACATTACTGTGTGCTTCGAAACTAGGCAGCCCTGAAAAGAGCTAAATTTGCTCATTCTAAAGCCAATCACAAAATCGGCCATACCTGAGACACAGTTTGATCAAGTTGCCAAAACAACATTAGAGATCGGCCTTGCATTTAGATTTTGGTGAGATTGAAACAGGAGTACTTTTTGGACACCCGGTAGTATTTTTGGTACATTGATTCATAGATGACGTCTGGTTAATATTTTTAGAAGTTCCACGTCTAATGTATACCTAACGCTACAAATTCAGGTTCAAATTCAGGTGGATAATGTCAAATGGTTTTCTCATTTGGTGGAAATGCCTAGGAACTATTCCCTTATTTTAAGCCCGAGTGGGGCCCTGGACCAGTGTTTACTGAGGGTCCCGAGTCCCCCCCCCCCGTCCATTTCGTCAGTTTTTCGTTCACTTAAACAGCATCAATGAAGTCGACTTCTTACGCTTTAATTTCTCCTAGGCTAATTGATATCATCAATGGTCTGAAGAAAGGATATGTCATTTGGCAAGAAGTCGTTGATAACGGTGTTAAGGTAAGCGTGCAAGGGATTATTACCCGCATGGAGATCTTGGGGCAACAGATGATAATGCGAAAGACGGAGTCGAGAAACTGTCGACCATGATGCTTGCGTTCTTATTAGGAACCTATGAATGATTCTGTAGCAATTTAATAGAAACGCAATCCATGCTGGTAAAACTTTCCTTGCCGCCATCTTTAACGTTATTCAATTCTTCCTTCTTCTGCCGTAGTTCTATGTTACGCAGCCCCAAAAACGTTGATTGGTAGAAGTTGATGATTCGTTACCAAGAAAATACGAGGAAAAAGGTCATCTGTTCTCAATTAATTTTGGGATCTTTTGAATTTTTGGAGCTGTCAATGGCAGTCTTCTATGCATCTAGCCAGGAAACGCAAGTCAAGAAGACGCCATCAGAATCTTTTGCTCGAGGATGTAAATCAAGCAGTGAAATTGACGACAACACTTTTGTGAATCTCTTGGGGCTTTGTTCACGTTTTGTTTTGCAACTAGCATGCTGAAAAATGTACTTTGAAGTTCACCCTGCAGAGATTCAACGTCGTTCATAGCCGATGGAAGCACAAGAACGCAAACCATTGGCAAGGAGTTTGCCTTGACTTTTCTTGGAGGAAAAAAACTAAAAAACTGAGCTGCTAGAAAACCTTTTATCGTCTGTGACTGTGTGTTTAGTGTCTGTGTTCTCGTTGCTAAAACAGGCTATTGTCCCATGCAGGACTGGTACATGTCCTTTTTTGAATAAGAAACTTGGATCAGCACTTGGTACTAAAGTTTCTTAATTCCACATGAAAATTTCAGAGTTTTAGTATTAAAAGTTTCTTGATTAGTTTCTAATTTTTTTGAGCCTAAGATTGCGTTATGGTTTGAAGTTGAGCCTCCTTATCGAAGTGCTTGCATTTTGCATTGATATTTTCACCGCGAATAAGCCATGCACAATAAGGCAAAAAGTTACCAATTTTTGCAGTCGAAAGTTAAAAAAAGATTAAGATAGCTTTATTAGAGAGACATTCTTTTATTGGAATTCATCAGACAGGCCTGTGCTTCACGTCAATAAAATTTTTGAGTTTCTTAATTGTTCTTGAACATGGTACTAGAGTTTCTTGAATTGTTGGTCATCGTGTTGTGAAGTTCCGCAGAACTTTGACAACACATTGTCTGCATTCACATAATAGCAAACATCGTTTAGTACAACGAAAGACTCGAAGACATTTGGAGATTTTAGAAGCATTAGTAGCCAAATATGGATAATAATAAAAACCATGTTAAAAACTGGATTTCAATTAAACCCATCGACCAGTTTGGACTCATAAGCTTGGTTCAATCTACAATGGATATTCTTCAGGAGTGCATCAGAAAGACCATAGAAAAGTGCATTGACAGTGTTTCAACTTAACTCATATTGTGAACGCGCCCCTCAGAATGTCGTTACGCGTTCCGGGTGAGTCCATTTGTAAGCGATAGTTCATCAAAAATGAGTTTTAAAAAGATATTAGAAATTTCGTATACCAATTTTAATGCGATTTTAAATGCTGGATCGTATTGGTTCCCTAGGTCAAACAAGATACAATTGTGAACGTATGGAAAGGAGGGTGGCAAAATGAAATGGCCAAAGTGACGAAACAAGGATACAGAACAATTTTATCTTCATGCTGGTATTTGAATTATATCTCATATGGTCCAGATTGGCCAAAGGTAAGTTTGCTTTGGAAGTGTTAGCTGTGAAATATATTGACTAAGGCCTAGTTTAGACAAGGTTATTTTGCTGTGTCGAATTCAATTTCAATTTCAATACAATTTTATTCGCAGAATACAGTAGCCTAACACAATGTAAGAGAAAAATATATGTATTTTACACGACCCAAGAAAAGCGGAGCTTATCTAGCTTGGGCCGTAAATTAAAATTCAGAAGGATATTCGAAAAAGAAAAAATACGTCATAGTACAAAGCCAGGAATTCAACAGTAAGATATATTTTTGTTAGTAAGAAATGTTATTGGTTTGTAAGTCTTATTAATCATGCAGATCTTTTATAGTTCATTTTGGTATGTTAAAGGACAAGTCCGGGGTTGGTATTATTGATGATAGAATACAAGATAATACCGCTATGAATGATGTATAATACTTTTTTCCACTATTTTTCGCCTTCTCCTTGTCAAATCACGTATTCAAATGAGCAATTTGAGCGAAGTTACGTCATATCGCGCAAGCGAAAACGAGGCTGTGTGATTGTTTTTCGCCTCTCTATTGTAGCTAGCATCTTTATCGAGTTCTCATGCCATTTTCAATGCACGAGAACATGATAAAGAGGCTTCCTACGATAAATTGGCGAAAAGTTAATCACACAGCCTCGTTTTCGTTTGCGTGATATAACGTCACTTTGCTCAAATTGCTTATTTGAATACATAATTTCACAAGGGGAAGGCGAAAAATAGTGGAAAAAGTATCATATCATAGCAGTATTATCTTGTATTTCAGCATCAATCATACCAACCCCGGACTTGTCCTTTAAGATGATGTTTTCTTTAAGTTTTTACCGAAGTGTTTTTGTTTTGAGATTGACTTTAAGGAAGGAGGAAGGTTATTCCACATGCGAGTACCAATGTTTTAGATTTCACTATTTTATAATCTGATTTTTTCTGGTCTCGTATCTATGAGAGTTCTCGTTGGTTTTGAAGTAATTTTGAAATACTTCTGGTAATTTATCTTTGCCGAAGTGCACTTGATGCATTAATTTTAAGATTTTTATGCGGTAAAGATCATAAATTTTAACTATGTTAAGCTCTTTATGTAGGCGATTTGTAGAATATTTACGATCTTTAAAGTGAATTATTTTGAGAATTCTATTTTACTGTATTAAATGGCAAAATCTGCTGCGTCTGAGAATTTGAATTAGACAGCTTGTTTTTGCCGTGTCGGATTGAAAAAAACAACGTTTTTTAACTGGGCCTTATACTGAGTTCTGGGGAAACAGCATAAGGTGATCGATCTGGATAGTTTGATTATTTACTGCCTTCTCAATAATGATTTTGTAGTGACTTATTTGGCATCCCTCAACAAATAGCACGAGCAGCTTTTGATTGACACCGCAATTCAAAGCGATTAGCGATCGCAGGCAAAAGAAATTCTCTCAACCAGTAATTCAAAACAAACAACGCCGCAAAAGTTTCTCTGAAACCCAGGTAGCTAGCTCGCTCGTTGTGCATTCCTGGAATTGTTTCTAAGAGCAAACATGAGCATATATCAAAATAAGAAGTATATATCTACATATTTGCCTCTAGCATTTAATTTTTTTGGTTCAGCAGGCGATTGGGAGGTGACTCAATTCTCTTATTTTCTTGGGCGTGAGTAAAGCATTTACTGATCAGCTTCTGAACCAAAGCAATAAAATGCCCGTGGTAAATGAGTAGATATATCCTTCTTCTTTCGAAGTATGCTCATATTTGCCCTTGAAAACAAATTCTGGAATGCACAACGAGCGCGATAGCTACCTGGGTTTCAGAGAAAATTTTGCTGCTTTATTTTTTTGAATTATTGGTTGAGAGAATTTCCTTTGTCTCAGATCGCTAATCGTGTTGAATTGAGGTGTCAATCAAAAATTGCTCATGCTATTGTCTTACAAAATCTGTCCTTGTTGCATCCGTCGCTTTTTAAACACAATTTGAAACGGGGTACTGTTAACATAAACAGGGAACTACATCCAGTCGCGTTGCAACCTATGGAGAGAGCATGGAGAGAGGTGTGGGATTGTAGGATGCTGTCTGCACCTGTCGTCTTGCTTGCAGACTGGTTACCTATCATCCTGCCCCCCTCCTTCCCCTCTCATACGAAAGGAGAAGATGTTTCTTAAAAACGATCGTAACTTTATTCGTGAAGCAGTAAGATTGATCACCTTTGAAAAGATCATTCAAGTGTTCAGTATTCATGATTTCGTTTAGATCTAAAGTTAATGCTTCTTTGTTTTGCAAATATTCCGTATCCCATACAGTAGGAATAAGCAACATTTTACCGTGTTTGATGTGAAAGACCGAGGGTCCTGTGCCGTTCTATACCTGCATCTACTTTTTTCCGTTAGTATTACAGCTGCGATCCGCAAGATTTTACTGGCACACAAGAACAGAAAGATTTAGTAATTGGTGGAACAGGCTGCATGTGGGGAGAATGGGTCGACGGAACAAATCTTTTGGCTAGAACATGGTACGTACTTTGTTAATGTTTTCTCTATCAACATTACGTATCTTTTTAGTGTTTCGTCTGGTCGAAGGCCTACAAGGAGTCCATTACCGAAGTCGACCAGCAGGCGTGCATAAACATGGGAACGTGGGAACAAAGTTCCCAGGCAGCTTTTTCCAAAGCAATATCTTGCAGGCAGTTTTTCTAAAATAGTTTTTGATGAAATGTAATTGCAGTAAGATGACGAATAATAGCAAACAAATGGTACAAATTGCTCATGTTCTGCCGTTGAATATATGATTAATCGTTTCGTTGCTCCATGTGTAAAAACTGTTTGATACCTGCATTATTACTGGTTCTGGTAATAGGCTTTTCTGCCCTAGCTGTACAAAATTGATATGCAGGCAGGTTTTCAGAGAATTTCTACCGCTCCCAGGCAGGTTTGAACATTATGCACGCCTGTGCAAACTTTTGGAGGAGGAGCCTCTTTTAATCGATTACGTTCTTATCAAGAGTATTTATAGTAATCTGATAGATCATTTCTGCTGATTGACAAAATTCGTCCCGGGTTACATTATTGACCACTGATGCAAGAAATTATGCAGACATTTTCCGCAATGTTTCACTTCTATTTTATTGTTTATATCTCATTTTAGAAATCACAAGTCTACGATGGTTTCATGGATTTATCCCTTCCTGTTAATACATACCAGGTGAGTGTTGCTTTCCAGAGAAGGTGTTGTGGCGCAGTGGTGTAATCCTCTGACTTTGCAGCCAGAACAGTCAGGCGGACAGGGTTTGATACCCGG
>REGL01001479.1:0-13618 GCA_004194395.1 Aurelia aurita complex sp. Pacific
GGGGGGGGGGGGTGGGGTTCGGGAAGCCGTAAATTTTCCGAGTCGGAGGAAATGCTTTTGTTCTCATCAGGCATTTCACTGGAAGACCTGACATAAATAGGGTCCTTAAATCATTGTATATCAGGTCATTGCATATCAGATTTCAAAACTATTTATATTCAGCAGTTGATGGATAAAGGCAAGAATATATTATGAATGTAGGTAGGCCCAATAGCTACAGGGGCTCTGGAGGCGAAGCCCGCAGGAAAATTTTTATGGACACGCCCTCTATTTTGCTTAGAATGCCTTTCAAGACCCTAAGTTTGCCAGTACTGAATTGGGATTTTGATGATGTTGTTAAATCTTTTTATAGAGTAGCATCGCCAGGAAATTTTTTGAGTAAATATAGTCTACTTTGGCTTAAGAGACCTCTTGGATCCATTGTTTGCCAGTGCCAAATTTGAATATTTGACAGTATGAATAGCCAGTTCTCAAAAGAGTTTTGAGTGAAAAACCTCTTCTTTGTCTTAGAGCGCATCTTGCAATTCAGATATTGCCTGCTCCCAACATGGAAACTTTGAAAATTCGCTAATAGTTTGCGTTAATGGCGCATTCAAGAGATTTTTTAGAACTCCAACTTTTACATTGACTTAGAATGCCTCTCCCAATTTTCCTCAGCAAAATCGTTAGCAAAAATTGAAAAATTGCACAAAAGAGCATTGCAATTTCTGCACAAGTTCTTATGCGAATTTGCTATCAAAGTCCAAGAAATGTTCAATGAACATCAATCGCCCGAGAACGCTTTGTATCGAGATCTATAAAACAATGCATTATCTGAACCCTCGTTTCATGAAAGATATATTTCAATTTAAATCTGAGGGCATGTCCTCCAGGAACCAATTTGACTTACTACATTACAGACTAAATCAAGTCACTTTTTGGATCAAATAGTTATGGATCACTTGGACCAAAAATTTGGAATGCATTATCCTATGATTTCAAACAGCCGAAAATTTGACCGTTTTTAAAGGTTTGATAAAAAGCTGGGATGGACCCGAGTGTCAGTGTAATGCTTGCCGATTTGAAAATGGCTAAACAATGCCATGTATCTAATGCAAATAATGTACTAAGTCGAACTGAAATATTGCCACTGTTTCAAATGTATCATATATGCGTATATTTATATGTACATATGTACAAAATATAATAATAATATGCAAAAAAATATTTAATGTTTACTTTTATTATAGTGTTTAACTTATTTATGTATATATTCGATTTAGATTTGTTATTTCATAATATGTAATAGCTAGAGAAATATCGAATAAGTTGAAACAAACAAACAAACAAACAAACAGACTCCCAATTAAGTTCCAACATCTCGCAGAAATATTGATACTGTATTGATTACATGTATTGATACAGTATTGATTACATGGACACATTACCTTTAAAGACCCTTTACTGACCAGCATCCTTTGCATGCCTATATCGTTGCTTACAAAAGTTCAAGTGCCTATATATATACTGATTACAACGAGTCCAAGTTATCATTCGTCGTGACGAGACTGCCACCATTTTGTCAATAGTGATGGATACGACGATGTAATAAATCTAGTGTCTATTCGATCGCACACAAATCATGGGGGCAAGTCAATATCGATGAAGGATGACTTCAAGATCTCGGCGCGAAGGCTAAGTGGATATTGGAGAAATAAACACAGATATGTTTCCTAAGAGTAAGAAGACCACATTGAATCGATAAACTCTCACCTACTTGTTCTCATTCTGGCATATTTTCCCGTTGTTGCTCGCTCGCACAAGAAGGAGTCCAATCTGATTGGATCCGTACAGTTCATTGCATTTCTCTGTCTTGCGTTTCGAATGCATTTATTTGATGAGTTTATTGCTTGATCATAAGAAACAACTAAAATATATTCGATCTTGGACGCAATCTTTCCCGTAAAATAGATAATTTCTTCTCCACTCCTTGATCATTCTCTCCGCCATTGTAACCCAAAATTCTTTCGTCTAATTCCCACACTTCCGATTATGCAGGACGAAAATACAGGCCTAAATATATTGTTTATGCAGCAAAGAAACTCATGATATAAGTTGTTGACCATTTACGTGATTTCAGTTGAAGATTAAGACGGACTACAAATGTGAAGCTGTGGGGAGCAGCATTCGAAGGCCGCAAAGGATGCTGGTAAGTAAAGGGTCTTTAAGGTCAAAAATTGTCATATATCGTATTCCTAGTGAACGTAATTTTGACCTGCCATTTCAAAGAAGGCTAAGATTTTTTCACAATATTACATACAGACGGACTGTCTGAAAGGTCGGCTTTAGAAACCTAATTGATTCCATAATGAGGAAATGCGCTTTGAATTGGCGACTTGCAATGAAAATTTTCCCAATCCTTGCTGAAAGCTGAAAATTTATTGCATATTTGTCTAATTGCACTGTCAGCCTACACGGCCTAATTTCGTTCTCTAATTTTACCTTATCCCATACTGTTAAAAGCGTTATTCGTACAAGAAGGCGAAAAAAATAAGCACAGTCTTGTCTTCTCACACCCGTTCGTCTCTTGTGAATTTTGAGACTGAATTTTGTCGACTTTTCCTTGTAGACAAACGAACGGCATTCGAAAAATTCTTGACAGACGAACACGTGGACGGACAATGGACAAATTAGACTACTATTGCATCGCACACTAGAAATCTTATCTGTTTAAGAACGATTAGCTCATCTTGTAATGTGAATAGGGAAAATGATTCTCCCAACGCAGTAGCCTCGTTGAAGCCCTTTGAATCAGGGGGGGCACGATACTTCAATGGCATTTATTTTTATTAAGCTGAAGGGGCACTTCCTTAGAATAAGAGGGATACTTCTTTGTTTATTGCAAAATCTCGGGCGGGGGCAAGCAAAACGCGCTGCAATTAGTCCTTGATAACTGGCCTTCCATCTGAAACTTCATGATTGCCAAAAATCTCATTATGAAAGAAACCCAGGATATTTTCAGTGAAACGATTTTGGTACCAACAGGAGAAAAGATGTATAACGGAAGTTATCAGTAACTTGCAGTTCATCGATAAAACAAACTACCTGATGAGCCAAGGATAAAATTGTTTTTGATAGTTCATGATCATTCGAGCAATAGACCGATTTGAAACATTCATTTTAAGAATGAAGATTGTGCCAGCACAAAGGAATACATCACAAAATTCATCAACAAGTGCGCAATTCTTAATTTGCAAGTCGTTTCAAAATTATCTCGTTGTATCGTTTTTGAAAATATTTGCAAAGTTTAATCGACTATTTTTTGTACATTTGGGTTGTTTGATTTAGGCTGATAACTCGTTTACAGCACAATAAGTAGGAAGGGTTAATCGAAAAGATGGCAAGTTTGGCATTTTGACTAAGGATCAAATCATATCGATCTTTAAGACTGGTCTAGTACATAAATCCTAAAGTCTTTGAAATACTCTAAGTGTATGATTTGTGATGGTCGGTAACACTTTAGTAATTTTTGAATGCTGCCTGTAGATTATGCTCGGATTTAAGGCAAAACAATCATTAGGTTAGGAAAAGCCAAAAATGACGTTTTCAGATCAATCAGAGTTTTGCGATGGAAGTAACAAAACTTTGCTGCATACTCTGTTATTGTTCTATTTGGCATGGATTCAAAGTCAGCTGCTATTTCAATCAGATGGACTTTCAACTACGTTGAACGAAATGTGAAATCATTATTGTCTGTACTTAACAGCTGAGCAGGAACCAATAACATTGTGAGGATCATAAATTATGGAACAGTTTTACTTTAAAGGCTGAAATGAAAATCATGTGGGTCGAAAATAAAATTAAATGAGGGTTTATCTACTTTGATTAACTGTTAAATCCATAGTTGAATATCCTTCTTGTCGTTAAAGAACATGTTCTATTCTGCAGTGTTCTCCAAGAACAGTAATAGGAATACGCATCCAAAAAGTAATTGCCAGCTTGAAGGTGTATTTCTGTTGAATATTGAACTTTGAGGGGGCAGCTATTCTCATAGCCGTTTTTTTTGAAAATCATTCCGTTCGGAAAACAGAGAATGTTAACCGAGGCACTGTCCTTCCTTTTCAATGCAAGTGTATCATTAGTATAAATTTATATAAATTGCATTTTGCATGCACTAGTATCGACCATTACGGGCAATCGACCAACACCAGAGCTTTTTCTCATTCTTGTTTAAAGTTCGTGGCATGAACTAACCTGCATGTATACTCGTGGACTAAATGGGAGCAAAGGAGAAAAGTAGGGCAAGCACAACTGATCTAATTTTCTTGTTCGCTGACATCAGCAGTTTATTTTGAAACAGGTTGAAACTCGTCTGCAGAATGCATTATATATACAATTACAATCATTTATCAAGCGTTTCCTCATTCCAGACATACAACGTATTTTGCTTCGAAAAAACCACTTTGAAAACTAAGGAAGACGATGGAATTTTTCCAAATGAATCTAAGTGACAATTGATTCCTGGGAAACTGTGAACAAGAAAAATGGATCAATTTCGCAGACTCTACAGGGTGTCCTGAAAAAATTGTTCCCGGTTCGTCTGAAGATTGCAAAAAAACGGTTAATGATTCTCACCAAACTTTCGCATGATGGTGCTCTTCAGATGTTCAATTAAAGTTTGCCACCATCCCCGTAAATATCCGTTGAAAAATGATTGAGCTACGACCTTCAGAAGACCAAATTTGCATGACGACTGAAACCAGCAGTCGGCCATTTTGCCTTACTGTTTTGCAGTGATAAGTATCTTCACGTGAGATAAGAAATAATTTCTGTGAGGTCAGAAATAGTGGAAGTCTCCGAAAATTGTCGGAATTTCCACGAGAACTATGACATTGGAGGCTGCTGTTTCATTTCCATTTTCCATAAAGCTATTTATCGCTGCAAAATAGAAAGACAAGATGGCCGACTGCTGGCTTCAGTGATCGGGCAAATTTGGTCTGCTGAAGGTCATTGCTCCATCATTTTTCAACGGATTCTTATGGTGATGGCTGCAAACTTTAATTGAACATCTGAAGAGCACTATCATGCAAAATTTGGGCGAAAATCTTTTGCCGTTTTGTCGCAATCTTCAGACAAACGGGGCACAATTTTGTTGGGACACCCTGTACTTTCCTGCCTTGTTCGCGTGAAGTCTAAGAGTCTGCACGGAAGCTAAATGAACCAGCACAATACAATTAAGTGACAATGAACGGGGGTTATTTTCCCGGAACTTAGAAAGGCAAACCATGGTACATTACATTGATCCAGCTATTTTGCATTGGCTAAAATCTGCCAAGCATCACACTTGAATGAATGTCATCACAAGGATGGGCCATCGCTAAAGCAACGTATTCCAACATTTCCTTCACCAAATTTGAAAAAAACCAAAGCGTTATTTTAGGGAGATAAAATAAAAATGGAAGACACCAACTCACTTTGATTTATGTAAGGAAGAGAGGGGGCAAAACAGAGTTAAAGCCACTTTCAATGAAATTTCGCCTCTTGAAAACAAATTGAAAAACACCATGGTGAGTTTGTTTGGCAACACTGTATAAAACCTTGAAGACAAAAAATGATTACTGTGTATGTTATTTTATTGCTGTGATGCGATGATTCAACTCTGTTTGCGCAGATGGTGAAATAGATGATATTACTATACTCATCATGTACCTTGCTGTATCATTCATCTATGTATGATGAGGAATGTAAGGTCTTGCAGTGAAGCTATCTTCACATTTAGCGCATCATTGCTGACATTGGCAAAGTAGAAACTGCAGGTATCCTAATTATATTCGGAATACCTTTAGAATCAACAAAGCATCTGGTCAACTCTCAGAAGTAAGAGATCTAAACTGCATGAAACATCCTAAAAACAGTCGGCATCTTTGTTCATTCTGATCCTGTTAATATTTGTCACCTCTTTTTATGAGGTACTTTTCAAAGCATCTGAGTTTGCTGTTAGAGGCAGAGAATAAAATTCAAAATGTCCGAATAGTCCTACCGTACTATGTAGAGCAACCAGATTTGGTGTGCTAATAGCTCCAAACATTTATTTTTTAAAAATATAAAAATGAGCTGAAAATTAATCATCATGAATACTTGACGTCAGAAATTTTCTTTGCTTTGCATCGTCAAAAAGCAGCAAAATTGGGCAAAGTAAAATACGTAGCTTCAAAAAGTCATAACGTTTCATTGCCATAGAAATCTTCATTGAAGATTTAGCAGAAAGAATCTACCAGGGGGCAAATTCCCCCCCCCCCCCCGCCGACCAAAATAGTGTTAGGCAACGACAACGAAGCGCTATCAAAAAAGCAATGAAGACAAAAGACCCTCCAACTGCTTATCTGCTGTGAAAAATTTGATTTAAGTATTGCAAAGTGAGCTGTTTATATGCCAAATACAGGTAAGGTGCTATCTCATGTGTAACTTTTGTGTAAAAAGCTTTTTTCTTCTTCTGTCGTTCAGACAACCAGGTGATTCAATAATAGCCAACATTTTGAAAAAATCACCAAACTTTAACTATGTTATCAATCCTGAAATATTTTGCGAATTTGTGTGAAATACCAAATATATTGAACTGATGGTCTCTATTTGATTCTTTTTCAGGGAAAACGAAAAAAAAACCACAGAGAAAAGCATGTTTTAAGTAGTGATGTTCTGCATGATGTCATATCTTTTGCCAAATGCCATATCTAGCGACTTGCTTCGTATGAAATATCTGGTCGCACATTATTTCACTAATCTTTGCCAAGGATGTAAGCAGAAAATGTAAATGATAGACGGGATACAAAATCAATTTGAAACCAATTGTTGCAATTTTTGGGTATGCTTAAAAATAGATAGCTTCTAAAAGCACAAATAGGCACAAATTTCAAGTACTTTCAAGACTTTAAAATATGCCTAAAATTAATGTTGGTCATTGACACAAAAGTACTCGAAGCCAAATTCATGATGGACTACATGATGGCTTCATTTGCCCTTGGGTCACTGCTAAATCTTAGCCCCAATCTAATTGAAAGTACTTCGATTAGTCAAATACCAGGTTCGCTCTGAATGGCTTCTATGAGTTTTGGTTTTGGGTTTTGCACGGGCGGGCATGTCACACTGAGAGCGATCGTCCTACCCTTGTCGAAAAACTGGTAGTTCACGAAATTTGGAGGCAGGAAAATTCAAACATGATGTATCACTGGTGATGCTTTTCCCAAGCACCGATAGCTTCCACCAACTATTGTTTTCGAAAGCAAGTGATAATTGCAGCCATGAAAGTACAAGTGTTGCAAAACCGGTTGCAGGACAAAAGTAGGACCACTTTGGTGAAAGACTTCAATTTCTGGTCTTTTGCCGTATGTTTGGTGGACAAAGGTAAAACCGCTTTTGTGAAAATGTGAAATACTGGTCTTTTTTGTGCTACAATTTGCTCCACAAAGGGAGAACCAGCTTACTGGTAAACTTCAGGCTTTTGATTAGATAGGTCAGAAAATTTAATTTTTGTGACTTGCTATTGTTGCCTTGGTTAGTTTAATGATTTTCTTTGCTTTAATTGCCTTATATGATGTGGTTGCCTTGGCGGCCTTAGTTGCCTTTGGTGCCCTATGTATCCTTCGTTGCTTTAGCTGCTTTAGTTGATCTAGCTGCAACTCCTGCGCTTAGCCCCGTGGCTGGAGGGGGAGCATCACAAACCAAGCCGAGAATTTACCAGACCTAGTCCATCTGAACCAGTTTTTGCGTAGATTTCTATTCTGGGTGGTGATCAGCCATTTGAGGGGGCTTTTCCGAGATATGCTTATTGATTGATTATATGATTATATGATTTTATGATTATGCTTATCATTGTTATCATTATTGCTACTATTGAATTGATCTAGTTGCCTTACTTGCCTCGGTTGCTTTATTTAGGGTCGAAGGTCAGGTCGTTCTAGCTGTCCGCGTTGTTCTGGTCGTCATAGCTGCTTTTGTGTCCTTCGTTACCCTAGTAGCCCTCATTGCTTTAATTGCCTTTGTTGATCTACAATCGCGGACAAAACTCATGAGACACTTTGCTTCTTGGAGGAAATTTCGTGTTGAGATCCCCCATCCCCCATTGCAGTGTTGGAAGCTGAATGAAATGTCACAGATGAGTTCACAAGTATGTGTCCTTCAACCAACCAACATTGCAATTGGGAAGGGGGGCAATCTGCAGTTGAATGTAGCAGTTTATTTGCAGGAAAGGCATCTTTCAGCAAAAAACCCTTTTTTCTCAACGAGTTTTGTCCGGGATTGTAGTTGTTGTCTCATTGAGTGCCCTTTTGCACCTTCTCATATTGCAGAATCATCGAAATAAAATTTAGAATGTTAGTTGTAATCGTAGTTGGTGTCTGTTCCCATTTTCAGTCAGTCAGTCTCCAAGCTTTGTCTATGTTTCAATACGAACAAGGTTAGGAATTTTCAGGACAAGTAATTCTGTAATACGCGCTTAACAATATGTATCGTAAATTTTTAGCAGAATGTGTAACAAAAGAAATTGCAAAACAAAAGAACGAGGTCTCTGATAAGACAAAACGATTTACTGTTCTGAATAATGGATTTCACAGCTTCAGCTCAGCCAGTAATAAGGTATCGTTCTTTGTGTTTGTTTTGATTGTGTGAAAGCTTTTCTTCAAGACGGCAAATCGTTTTGACTAGATAGAGGTTTGATTCTTTTGTCTTGCAAAATTTACCCTGCTCTATTTTCATTAGATTTTTTGCTTAGAGCATTCAGTAAAGATTATTTCATTGCTTGGCAACCACACTTGAACTGCTTATCCCTGCAAATAAACCAATCCTCGTATATCTTTTGCGAATCTTGAGTGTCACAGTTTGGAAAAGTGCGATGAGGAATTGTCAAAGATGACAAAAGAGGTTTGTTTTCGTAACTTAAAAAGTATGAAATAACGCATTGAAAACCTCAATCTAAGCCTTAAGGCGAATTTCCAGTCAGTAGAATTCTCCGAGCGGGCGGAATTTTAGACAATGAATCAGTCAGAGAATTCTGCACTGACTGGAAATTAGCCTTTACTCTTTAAGCAACATCGTTTACCTTGCCTTAGACCCATTATATAGAGATTTTTCATTGTCCTTCAAGTCTACAATGATCGCTTCCGTTTCTTTCCGACATTTCTAGAAGCTCAGCACATAAAAGGAAATTACTCAGGTAAGCATCAGTGCTTTTTGCAGTATCCTTTAAAACCAGGCGGCCCTGACAAAAGCTAAATTTTCTAATTTAGAAAACCAATCACAAGTTCAGCTTGCCTGAGAAAATAATTTGGTCTTTGATCCAGGTGCAAAAAAAGAAATTTGAGCATCAGCCTTAATATACAATGTTGATGATTTTTCAAACAGGAGTACCTTTTCGAGACACCCGATGGGATATTTTGCTTTGTATCTAAGGGTAATTTTTTTTTTTTTTTTTTTTTTAATTCATTTAAAAATTACAAATTAGGTTTACAGGCTACACTACTTTACAAAATTACTATACAACTATACAATACTACTGGAACGATACCCCGAGGAGCAAAAGGCTATGACTACCCCGAAGCCATTTTGACATAGATATTAAAACTAAAGATTAAAACTAAAGTCTAAAACTAAAGCTAAAGTCTGTCTCAAATAACATGCCACGGGAAATGTCTGCGATCGAAACAAAATGTAAGTGTTTGGATGGGTAATTAGACATTGTTGCAGATATTGCGTGGCATCTAATTCGAGACAGACGTTCAACATACAGCGAAAAAAAGAACAAAATAGAAGCAAAGAAAAGAAGAACACATTTACTTAAATGAGACATGGTGGTTGTGATTGTGTGGCTTATAACGGAGTGTGAAGTTTTCTAATCAAATCGACCGGATTTGTGGATAAATTTTAAAGTTAGTAGGAGTATATTTTTATTGAGTTCGTTGGGAAAATTTTTATCACCATACAATAAAATTTGCAATAGAACGTTATTTTGGAGATTAGTATATCCAAATGGTCGTAATAAAGCAAAAACTCCAGCGAGAAGATCTCTGCGTGGTACTGCAAAGGATGGGCAAAGCAACAAAAAGTGTTCTGTATCCTCGATACCATCGTTCGTAGGGCACATTGGATTTATGGTATCCCTAAAATTGTGGTTGAATTTGTGAAGGTTTAATTTGCTGAGACCAACCCTGAGTTGAGTGAGATAGGATAGACCTGTTGGGTCATGAATGCCAAAGATAGATCTTACAGGGGGTCTAATTATTGATAAAAGTTTCTTCTTAAAAACAGAAACAGACGGTGCAAGTCTAATCTCAGAATCAAGTTCGTTCCATTCAGATAAGCAATGAGGATAGAAACTAGACTTAAATTTTTCTGTTCTGGCCTTTATTCGCCCAATAACATCCTGGTTGCGAAGAGAGTAATGTAACTGTTGAAGTGGTGGGATTGGATCCCTAGTATAGACTGGAGTTAGATTATTAAGGATCTTGTAGAACAAAGTAAGGCGTCTGCTCCACCTTCGGCAGCTTAGCGATTCCCAGCCAAGTTCTGTGTACAGCTTTTCTCGTGATGTTCCTCTCCATGTTCCCGTAATTGCTCGCGCAGCAGAATACTGGACAGACTCTAATTTTTCCATCAAGCTCGGTAAAATGATGCTACCACTGAACTCGCATACTTTTGCCGGAATATGGTAAATAACATCCCCGTAGTCAAGATGAGGTCTTACATAGAGCTTATATAACTCGTTCAGAGTATGCCTGGGCAGATATTTGGAGAGATATTTCAGCAAGCCAATACCCTTCCTTGATTTGGAGATAGCTGATTTGATATGGGCAGAAAAAGACAAATTCAAATCTAGTATGATTCCTAAGTGTTTATGTTCATCTACTTTCATTACTGGTATGTTGTTGAAAAGAATTTCTGGATGATCAGCTTTAATCTTTTTCCTTGAAAATGTGAGTTCCACAGCTTGTTTTCGTGGGTCAGGATTAAACGACATCCTCCAGTCATGAGCCCACTGACTTATCAACTCCAAGTCATGGTTCATGTCATTAGCGGCCGAATTTGAATCTTGGACGACCGTAAATAATGACGTATCATCAGCGAAGAGCTTGACATTACACTTTAGGTCATCGGTTAGGTCATTTATATACACAAGGAAGAATAAGGGCCCTAGAATAGAGCCCTGGGGTACTCCTGCCAAAATATCTCCCCAAGAAGAACTCTGCCCATTCAGAACAGTTCGCTGCTTTCTATCCTTGAGAAAACTTTTGATAAGAGAGAGAAGATTTCCAGAGACGCCACATCGTGTTAATTTAAAGATAAGACCATCATGCCAAACCCTGTCAAATGCTTTGGAAATATCAAGATACACAGAACGAACATCAAGAGGAGGATTGCAATCAAATGCTTTAAAGATGGTATGTGTTATTGAGAGCAACTGGTTGACTGTAGAGTCACCTGGACGAAAACCTGATTGATTTGGGTTAAGTAATTCAGATGACACAAGATGTGAATATAGGGAATCGTACATGAGTTTTTCAAGTATTTTCCCAAAGATTGGAAGAAGTGAAATAGGACGGTAGTTTCCCTTCAAATTTTTCTCATTCTTTTTGTGAACAGGCACAACGTTTGCATGCTTCCATATATGGGGAAATAGACCACATCTGAGGCAATTTGTGAATATTATCTTCAATGGAGCAACTAATGCAGTATCACCTAGCTTTATCATTCTCACAGATATTTCATCCCATCCATGTGCTTTATTAGGATTAAGTGATCGTATGATTTGTAGTATCTTTTCCTCAGAGATAACAAAGCTATCTATCAGAGTAGAAGTCAAGGGTGTATGTTCTGGAATTACACTGCCTGTGTCAATAGTCGTACACTGAAGTATGAAATAATCATTGAATAACTGTGCCTTTTTAGTAAAGTCAGTCACAAATAGCCCATTCTCTAAAAGTGGTGGTCATTCCCTTTGTCCCTCTCGCGAACGTTCCAAATGTCTAGACCGTTCGATTGGCAGAACCGCAAAATGGGCGAAGTAAAACCGCAGGTGAAAACGTCGCCCAACATTCCGTTCCTCCTCAAAACGTCTTCCTTTTCCAGTCAAGGCTCTGGTCGAGGGGTTATTTGCCAAATTCTTCACCCCACTTTTGGCTTGCCAAGCCCTTTGTTTCCCTTTGTGTTGAGCTCGAAGTCCTTTGTCATTCGATTGTTCTTGCGCTGCTCATGACGTGAAAAATGGGTGTCCTTCAAAACCCCATTGAGGGGTTTTCTGATTTTTTAAAAATCCCAGTGGGATCTCTATTCGCTCAATATGCATTGAGACCCATTTGGAGAGGGATTCAGGTCCGCGGATTTCCTAGGTGCTGGAGGGGGGTCGAGTGGAAATTGCACATTTCCCACCCTTCAAATGCCATTTCCCCCAGTTTATTTGCTAAATGTTGTCTTTTGACAGCCTTGCTATATTTAAGGGGTCTCTACCTCAAAATATGAGTTATTAGGAGAGGGGTTGGCGCTCCAGGGGCCACAATTGCATCATTTTCTAATTTTTAGATGCCTTTTTAGGCCTTTCTCAGTAACTCCCCCTTCTCTCAAGAGAAACATCCCCTTTTATGTTTTCAACTATCATCTGAGTTTTCACGCAAAAAGCTTTTGACATTGTTGTGCAGGATGGAAAGTTGCTTACAAACTGTTGATAGTTTTTACATTAACCCTATTTTAACCGGGGGGGGGTGTTTTTCGCCCCCCTGGCGGATTTTTTTAAATAGCTCCCAAACGATGCTACCTACAATGCTGAAACGCCTTGACTTTCCCTAAAATTTAGTTGGCCATCAGAAAATAAAAATTTCAAAGCCTATTGTTCGACCACGTGACCACCACATGCCCATATTTGGAGAGTGGTCACAAAGAAATTCTTTAAAACGGCTGTAATTTCTTTCTTTGTTATCAAATCTCAACAATATATATACCATTCGATTTGTCTCAATGAGTGCTTTAATTTGATATATAGTTTATTCATATTTGCTGACTTCAGCACTTTATTATTTCTATGACGTCATCTTTCTTTATGATGTCATATTCCTAATGAATGAGTAATTTTTGCCTGCAAACTGATGGAATTCCCTCAAATATCGATGAAGGTACTTGATTTCGTCAATAATATGCGAAATTAATGGTTTTAAATCATAATTATTGAGCAAACAATTTTGCATTGAATCAAATTTTCATTATTTAATTAGTTAATTCATTAGAAACCACAAATATCCGTATGAAACCATATGAAACTACAAATTAATGGTGTCAAGCAGGTATTTGGATGGTTTTTTGCCAATTTTATCAAATTATTTACTAATAATTGGCCCTTTTATGCAAATAGCTCGATATTCACAAAATTTGCATTGTTTTTGGTTGCCTAGCAACCAATCACGTGACTACTGATTGATTTATGCTATTTTTAGATTTTCCTTTGTTCAATTGTGACACAGTGCCAGTTTCATTGTCATGGCTGTTATACTTGCGGAGAAAAACAGGGGGGGGGGCGAAAAACGCCCCCCCGGTAGAAAATCACTTTTTTTTACCCGGTTAAAATAGGGTTAAAATAGTACTTGAATTGTTCCTTGAGTGG
>REGL01001479.1:31173-61267 GCA_004194395.1 Aurelia aurita complex sp. Pacific
GGTTTTTAGAAAGCTACCCTCTTCTAATTACCCAAACTTGCTTTTGATACCCACTTTTATAATGAATTTTGGCGGAAAACTGCCGATTTTAACCATTTTTTGCGAATCTCAGCGAAACCCCACCCTTGTTTATGGAAAATCTACCGAAAAAGGACCCTTGTTTAGAGAATTTTGGGCCCAAAAACCCACCCATATGGGCGGCACATACCCGTACCCTAAATATGTTATGTACCTCCCCCGGGAAACGCATACATTCGAAAACGCTTTCCAAAGTGGATACTTTTGAAAACGCTGTCGTCCCGTTTACATGTGGACGGTCGTAAACGCATACTTTCGCAAACGATGACGTCATAGAAATTGCCTTCAGCCATCCCTTTCAGTTGTTTTGAAAACGCTGTTTTCGCGTTTACATGTGGATGGTCATAAACGCATACTTTTGTAAACGGTAACGTCACATCCACCATGTTCATCAATCGTTTTCAATTGCTTTGGCGTTTTTGGCGTTTCAGTGTGGACGGAAATCATTCTATGCGTTTACAAACGTAAACGTATACGTGTGGACGGGGCCTTAGATGCAACAATTTTGCTTGGTAAAATCATTCATCATTTAGACCCAGAAATTAGGAAAATGGTGGTAAGGGGTTTGTATGGAAACGAAAATTCCATGTACGATTCTGGTCCATGTTTCACTTGCCATTGAAATATAAATTCTATTCTGAGACTGACAATTGCATTGAATTTGAATTTCAATGGCAAGTGAATAATGGATCAGAATCGAACATGGAATCTTCGTTCCCATGCAAGCCCCTTGCCAGCATTTACCTAATTTCTGCATCTAGATGATGACCGATTTACCAAACAAAAAATGTTCACATCTATGGTAGCTTTTGACTGATAGAGTAACATTTCAAGCATAGGTTCCAAATTTTTATCTCGGCGTAAAAGGTGGGTGTAAAATTCAACGACCTATTTCTTCTGATTGAATGGCTTGAAAGAAACTTTAGATACTTATCTATAATTCTACCGTTGAACTTTTCAGAAATTTTGAATATTTTTGGAAATTACAGCGTATCTTACATTTCAACTCATTTGAGGATATGACGTCATCAAATTTCTAAATCATAAACCAGATGAGTGACAGACGTCTGCTTGACACCATATTGTAGGCATCCATAACTATGGTTTTCTTCGAAATTATTTTATGTTACGTCAAGCAGTCTAGATATTACGACGGTTTTCAGTTTTTCTGAAAATTTTTCTTGAATTCTTGAAAAAGAAGAAAAACACTCTAATTCTCCGAATATTGAAGATTTCAGAAAATTTCAACGGTAGAATTATAGAGAATTAGCTAAAGTTTCTTTAAAATCACTCAGTTCAAAGAAATGGGTCACTCAATTTTACACCAGCCTTTTTAAAGATTTGGAACCCATGCTAACATTTCATTTTTGAATATGGGCCTCGTACTTTTTATTTCGCAGCCCGCCAAATGTTTTAACTTTTTTTACTCACCCGGTGAAAATGGAACAGGACTTTTTAAGAGGTGGTTCAAACACCACTTGGATAAATGAGAAGTTAAAACACCCTACTCCCTTCAAGTGTAGATTTTCACAGCCCGATGCGTTCAGTATTCTCTTTCTGTGGCGTTTAAGTATTTCTAACATACAAATTATCAAATATTATCTATCTAAGTTGATGCCATATTATTTAGAATTTTACCATTATTTCATGTACAAATCACACGAAATGTGTCCTCAACTTGAAATGGAAAGCTGTGAAGAAAATGTTCACGTGTTAGAGCCAAATTTCCTTTCCATTCAAATTTAAGCTCACCCATCAGAGCTGTCCGCTTTTTGCAGCAGAGCGGAACGCTCCTCGTCGTTCTATGAACATCTGCATTCTGCAAGAATTCTATTTAACTAGGGGACGGGGACCTTATCCAGTTGGTGCTCCTGGGGACTCTTCGTCTATCACCTGATAGGGGGCTTGCCATTCTTGCTGGAAAAGGTGATACTAATAATTCAAGCAAATTTAACACAAATTTAAAGAAAGCTAAGGCCACAATTATGCGAATCATGAAACATTTTCTTTAATTCCTATATATTTGCAAATTGATCTCTGTAACAGAATCCGCCAAATAATTCCGTAAAATGACTGAAAATGATACCCATAGACCCATAAAGACCAAGATTTGATAGTGTTGATGACGTTTCTTTTCGTACCAATATGTACGAATACGGCCAAAGGCTTGTTTACAATAATTTGAAATATCAATGAAAGTGTTACGAATAAAAACTCTACCTTCTTCCCAAAACTTTTAAATTACAACGTCATCTATCATGATATGATTCTGCTCACTAACTCCAAAATACACCAATTCAATATACAGCCTCGTTTTGGAATAAATTCAAAATTCTTTGATACAAAATTTTAGAGGCCGAATTCGGATTTAGCACTTAAACTTTAGTCTTACTGCAAGTTTTTATGTGGCTATCGGTAGTAATTTTGATTTTATGGCGATGCAAAGTTTGAAAACCTGTAAGGGATTTGACCGTGAAAATGACTCAGGGTGTAAAGTTTCACCCTGGCCGACTTTTCACGGTCAAATCCCTTTTAAGTTTTTAAACTTTATATCGTCATAAAATCAACATCACAATCGCCATCAGTTCAAAAACACGAAACTAGACTAAAGTTTGGGTGCTAAATCCGAATCTGGGCTTGACATTTTCACATGAACAATAGAAAGAATTGATACATTTCCAAAACGAGGCTGCTAGATTGAAGAGGTGAATTATTTTGATTAATTAACGACAACATGAAAAACGCAATCTTCTGAAATGTTCTCCGCATGAAAGGGTTCTTAAAAGGAACAGAGGCATGGTTTCTCAGCATCTTTCTAACTAATAGTGCGGCTGTTTATCCACAAGCTCCAGGGCTATCTAGATTAACAAACAACTTTGAACAACAAATAACTTTCTACCTGGTGAGTCACAAAAATGTATCCACTTTTTGAGAAATCATACAGGAAACGCAATGCAACAAATTGGTAAAATTTTGAGCCCATCATCTTACTGCAGCTTCAACTTAATTTTCAAGACGTTTCTTGTAAGCTGAGTTGCTTTACATCCTTCTGAAACCAAGAATCAGCCGAAGGCCCTATTTCTTGTTGCACTCAAAAGTAGCTAAAACCGGCCTGGCCTGCTTATTTCCCCTCAGAGACCTTAGATGTTAACTTTTTGATGCCTAACATTGACGGTGAAGCATATTTTGCATTTTAACAATAACAATGCCTGAGCTAAGAAAGACATTATTGTACCACTTTAATCGTCGGAAGATCAATTAAATTGAGCTACTCATTTTCAGTTAAAAAAAAAAAAAAAAAAAAAAAAAACTGCAGCTTCAACTTAATTTTCAAAACGTTTCTTGTAAGCTCAGTTGCTTTTTACATCCTTCTGAAACCAAGAATCAGCCGAAGGCCCTATTCCTTGATACGCTCAAGAATAGCTAAAACCGGCCTGGCCAGTTTATTCCCCTCAGAGACCTTAGATGTTAACTTTTTGATGCTAGCATTGATTGTGAAGCATAATTTGCATTTTAACAATAACAATGCCTGAGCTAAGGAAGACATTATTTTACCGCTCTAATCGTCGGAAGATCAATTAAATTGAGCTACTCATTTTCATTTCTAGGCCAGGCTAATGGAAGCTAGCTTCCCGAAATCTTCTTTTGAGATTAATTGATTTCATGCGTTTTGAATTGCGAATAAATTCTCAAAATTAAATTAAACCCGAAGTCATGTAATTTTTCAAACAGATACCATAACTTTTGTAGCACTAGTTTTCAAATAGGGGATACATTTTTCTAAAATATCTGGTAGTTTCTGAAATATTTCGTAAGATTAGCATAGTCAGCTTAACGTCTTAACTTCCACAGTTTTGGCTTCTTGGCATCTTCACAACTGGCAAGCTGTTCCGTTGAATTTAAGTCTAAAAGGGGTGCAATACTTGGCCTACCATGAGCACACTGAAATGGTAATTTGCAATGAGCAAGAGACCCAATAATTGATTTGCATTCAGCCAAAGTCAGTGCATCTCCAAACCGGATCGCTCCATGACATGCGAAGGAGCAAAGGACATTGTTGATGGCTGGAGGAATAACTGAGACTGTGAAGGAGCTCTCTCTGTATTTTTTTATATGTTCATAGAACATCGCTTTCAGTGTGCTGCTCTCTAGAACTGTTTCTGTTTCACAACTCATTGGATTTTTAGGCTTCACGAACAGTTTTGGTAGCTCGGTTATCAATATGCTAATGTATATATTTTCTTCTATAGTTGTTTCATTCTGTATTGCGAATCGAACTCCGATCTTTGCAAATGCATCTTTGAAAGATCCCAGACATTGGTCTTGAGGCAAAGTTAGGCTAAGCTCGAGAGGTGGGATAAGTTGTTTTGAACCAATTGTCTTCTTGCCTGTAGAACCATGAAACTCTTGTAGAAACTCTTTCTGGAGATTTTCAAGCCTAATTCTCTCGTGGGCTGCATGTTGGTCAACTAGCAACAAGTAGTTTTTCTTACTTGCCTTGGTTTTCATGCTGACCTTACAAGCAATGAATTTGTTGTCGACTTGCTCAATCACATCGATGTTTTCAAAAAGCTCCCTTTTCAACTGTAAGCCTTGCATTTCACCAGCAAGTTTCCTTGGTTTTTGCAATGTGCCCTTAATCTGGGCATCTAATTCAGTATCTTTGGCGACTCCAAATACAGGGTTGACCCATTCTTTGAAAAAATTGCCAACATATGCCTCGTTCTTGCCACTGTATTGGTCATTTCCTGTGAATCTTGCAGAATCGAGAATTTTGTCATTGAAGTAATGCTTGTTGCTTGTATCTCTCTTTGCAGACAGATCGCCTTGATGCTTCAGGGTACATTCAAGTATATTGCCACCAAACATCGGTCCTCTCTGGTAACCCCTAGGCTTTGGAGTTAGCACTGTGAACTTACATTCATCAAGTAAGGAACTTGACTCAAATGTGCCAAAGCCATTCTGGAGTGCTAGCTGCATTCGTCTGCCTGTCAATGGATCTATCATTCCATTGTTTTGCATACTGTTGGTACAATACTCTTTGCAACTGTTCTTGTCCATATCGACTATGTTCAAAGTGTTTACAAATGTTTGCAATCGATGTTCCTGGTGTAAAACAAGACAAACGTTCCCAAACGTTGCAACTAAAATCCAAATGCCGTAACCATGACGACAAGTAAAGTAAAGTTAGCTACTTCTGTTGGTCATCTCATTTTGATTAGGAAATTTGAAAGGCAAAAAGTTACACTAGATCATATCAATAGATGTGCGTATGATGATTAGATCATCCGAATTAGTCATGGCTCCCATGGCTATAGAAAATGAAATTTAGCGTTGGGTGTTTGAGCCCTTCAAGTTTCAAAGATCATCACAAAGCCAGAAATGATTTGATATTCTTCCTGTTTTGTTTACAGTTCCCCTCTTCTTCATTGTTGCATCCAAAATTTATGTCTGAAAACTTTTCTCAATGGTTTTGTATTGTATCATTTCACCATTTGTTCTTTTGTTCCCTGAATTGCAGTGGTCCCCTGTGGTCACCTCCTTTGGTCCCTTGTGGATAGTAGTGGACGAGAAATCGTCATAGCGAAATTATTGTCGGAAAATAGGGGAACGGCAAACAGTTTCGAAACGATTTTACGTTGGTACCGAAATTAATGAATACCAGACGCCTTCAGGTATGTTACACTATCAATTTAGATTATGCATTCTTGATTGTCCACTCTTTTTCATGTTTTTATTTTCATTTTGTGTTGTTGTTGTTATTGTTGTTGTTAAATATATTTTTCATAACGAGGCAAAAACAATATTGCTACTTGTAGTGATATGATTTCCAAAATGGCTTCAAAATGGACCGGGCAAAAGCTGAATAAATGCGAAAGAAGAGCTCTGAGAAAGCAAGCCAAGAAGCTGCTTGCATTGAAAAATGAAGAGAATGGATTAGAGATATCTGATGAGCCTACAAGACATCTTGTTGTTGGTAATGGTGGACTTCTGTGTGGAATGGCAAGAAGCTGTCTGCTGAAACTATTTGGAAAGCATGGCAGCATTGAATCACTTTGCTTGATACCTGACAAATCTTTCTCGCTAGTCTCATACAAGACTACTAACGAGGCGCATAATGCACATGAAAAGATTCACGGTCGAACTCTCGAGTGTCCCAGTGAAGTCCCGAAAAATGGGGTTACACTGTACCTGGCATTTTTGAAGGAGAATTTCACTGATAAATCAGACCTTATGAAATGGAATGTTAGGCCAGTTTTGCCCTCACAGCCTGATCTTCATCCACTGGGGCTTGTGATTGTAGAAGACTTTATATCAGATGAGCAGGAAAATGAATTGATTGGATTCTTCAAAATGGGGGATGTTTCTGGTAAGTTGCCCCCCTGTTTTACCAGTGCCTACCAAAATATTGGGAGACCTCCACAGCCATAAGTAAGGGCGTATTCTTTTGGGCATCTTCTGAAAATGGTAGAGTTGGCAGAAGCTAAACTCCCGTTCAGTTTGTACCACTCTACCGAAAATGTCTCATGCCATATTCATTTTGTACCAGCATAGTGTAAACAGGGTCTAAGTATCATTTTTCTCATGTAATTCAGGAAATTAAAACAGCAGCTTATGTAATCTGCTTATTAAATAATCTACATTTCCCACAGGGTGAGTCAATCAAAACAATCCCTGTTTGCATGGGAACTACTTCCTACATATCAAAGCAATAATATTGGAAAATGTATTATTTAATGGTGGAAATGTTCATACCCATTTTCGAAATTACCTGACTAAAAACAGCCTCTCCATTCTGAAACAATTAGGGATTTTCTAGTGAAGATTTTCTAGTGAAGGCACCTTCAAGAGTCCTTAAAAAACGACACCAAAACAGTATCAAATTTTCCTAATATTTCTGCTTTTCAGCAATGACTCACAGATGCTTCAGCATATATTATCCTGTTGGGAGGATGAAAGTGCCATCCCTACAAGCATAATAGGGACAGATTTCATAACACAATAGCATCAGTTGCTTTTGTTGACACCTGAATTCAAAGCAATTAGTGATTGCAGACAATGGAAATTCTCTCAATCAGTAATTCAAAACAAGTGAAGCCGCAAATGTTTCTCTGATACCCAGGTAGCTAGCTCGCTCATTGGGCATTCCAGAAATTATTTTTAACAGTAATCATGAGCATATATCAAAAGAACAAGGATATATCTAAACATCTACCATGGGCATTTTATTTCTTTGGTTCAGAAGATGGGCAGTAAGTGTTTTGATTACACCCAAAAAATACAAGAATTGAATCGCCTCCCAATCGGTTTCTATACCAAACAGATAAAATGCCCGAGGCAGCTGCGTAGATATACAGTACCCTTCTTCTTTTGATTAGCTCTTAGAAACCATTTCTGGAAAGGACAATGAGTGCACTTGCTACCTGGGTTTCAGAGAACTTTTGCGGCTTTGTTTGTTTTGAATTTCTGGTTGAGAGAGTTTCTTTTGTCTGAAATCGTGAATCGCTTTGAATTCAGGTGTCAGCAAAAGCAACTGATGCTATTGTGTTTCAAAGTCTCTAAAATTGTATTTGAAGTCATTGCTGTAAAGGCAGAAATATTTGGAAAATTTGATCATGATCTGTTTTTGAACGTTCCTTGAAGGGGCTTTCTCAAGAAAACCCCTCACAATTTAAGAATGGAAGCCAATTTCGGTAACGCAAATTTTAAAATCATTTTGAACATGCTCACTACATTACCTGATGTATTTGGCAATAATGTTACCTTGATATCTGGGAGCAGTGGTGTTGCCAACAGGTATTTGTTCTTACTGACTCACCTGGTATGCAAATCAGGCAGATACTGTACGGGATACTCTACAGCTGAGTTGTTTCATCTGTCTTCAAATTTCCTTCCCCATTTCAGACAAGTCGATGAAACACAGGAATGTGAAGCACTTTGGTTATGAGTTTATTTATGGCAAGAACAATATTGATAAAGATAATCCACTGCAAGATAGTATCCCTGATATATGCAGCACAATCACTGAGAAGATGAAAGCAAATGGCCTTGTTGAATGGATGCCAGATCAGCTGACTGTCAATGAATATACAGTTGGACAAGGTACAGTATGAATCCTAAGGATTAATTGGTTTCAGTTATTTGGAAGTGATTTGAATGTATGCAGTTAAAAGTTTTGAAATTGTATTGCTGGAATGAAGTCCATTCAAATACAAATCCATTGCAATATTTTTAGGAGAAAATGTGCAACAGAAAGACCAATTGAAACAGAAGATGTCTGCTGAATCTTTTGTCTTGCAGATCATGACCCAGTATTTCTGAAGGAACAAAATATTGACAAAGCTTAGCTCTACCCGATGTCTCAAAAAAGTACCCCCTTTTGACTGAACTAGGGAAAAAACGAAAAAATGTTGGGACTTTTTAAATTCACGGCTACATTTGTTGGTCTTCAACTTAAATGCACATACCTGGCATTTTGAAATCGACCACCAAGCACCGGAGATATGAGTCCACAAGGTCAAAATTTGGAGTGCACCTGAAACCAGAGGTTTTGAGAAATGACCTAGCCAAAATTTGACACCCCGCAGGCATTTATTTTGCAAAAGAAGTTTCAACTTTGACCTTTAGTTTTTATTTTTGAAAAGCTTCATACCTTGAATTGCTTCAATTGTTCTTAAAGTGACTTTTCTTTTGAGGAATCGGTCCTTGCATTGCATTCCATCCCAAGTGTTTTGTATTAAAGAAAAGGAAAAGGAGCATATACATGCTTATTTTGGAGTTGTGGCACAGCACATGCACACTTATTTTGGAGATGTGGCACAACTTTATTATTCTTACCACATTTTTATTATATTTGTTTAATCAGTGCCGTGTCCATGCGTCTTTTATTCTTTTCAAAAGCAAAAAACCGAAAATTAAAGTTTACAGGAGGTGCTTTTGAAAATATCCATGATACAAATCATGACTAGGCCCTTTTTCAATACCTCTGGTTTTGGATACACTGTAAATTTTGACTTTGCGAACTTGTATCTCCTGTGTTTGGTGGACGATTCCTAAATGCAAGGTATGTGCATCTAAGTTGAAGACTCATGATAAATTTAGCTGTGAACTCGGAGAGTAGTGATATCTTATTATTTGGTTCCTATTTCCAGTCAAAAGGGGGTACTTTTTTGAGACACCTGGTATTTGTAGAAATCTTTTGTTTGGTATTTAGACCCCGTTTACACAATGCCCGTAGCATTTGATAAAAGGCAGAGTTACAAACTTTGCCATTTTGCTAACCAACACACTATTCAAGGAGACCAAGATGGCACTTTTCTATGCCATTTTCAAACTCTTCCGGTATCTTGTAAACGGGGTCTTAGAGCAACATCACGAGTAACTAGTGAAGAATAACTAACCAATGTTGAAACAATTTGCCTTCTTAGTATTTTGCCACTTGTTATTGCGCTCCTTTATTTGTCTTCAGGAATACCACCACATGTTGACACACATTCTGCATTCACAGATGGTATCATCTCTCTCAGTCTAGGTTCACAGGTAGGATACCTTTCAATATCAGATTATATTATGCAGCTCTGATGCATAGAGTGCATATCAGATCCTAACTTATCGCTAACATGACAAGGTTACTGTACTCCATACACAATATATGCTTTTTTTGAAGTCAGCTTTTCAATGTCAATTTTTGATACTTGATCACAAGAAACCATCAAAAATTGCACCGCATTTTTTGTGAGTTGATTCAAGCAGGTCATCTAATAAAGAATTAATTTTCCATGGTTAATTGTAGAAGAATGTTTAAATATTGTGATCATTAAAGAAAAGTTAATGTAAAGTCTTAACTTTTAGAATCCTAGGAAAAAGACCTTTAGCGTTTTTTGTATACATTTTTCTACGCGAGGTTCGATCGAGTGGCGTTAGATCTTCGTGCACATTCGAAACTTCTACAAAGTCGTTCGATTCTGATTCTTTTCAAAATAGCTAGAAGGTCTATTGTTACTATCATAAAAGATGATAATGATTGATAATCCCTCTGCGTCATTGTTATCGGTGGTTTTAACTGCAGATCAACAGAATGTTGGAAACATGATGTCGAAAATAGCAAGGGAGGAATATTTGAGCCAATTTGTTCTGAAGTTTGCCTTCATCAATTCGTTCCAGAATATACCTTTTAGCTATGCATCGAGCGTTATTTTATACATTTTGATATGTGAGGTTCGATCGAGTGGCGTTGGAGCTTCTTTCACTATTGTGCAAATTCGAAAATTCTTCGAAATGTAACAAAATATCGTTCAATTCTGATTCTTTTCAGAATAGCTAAAATGTTTATTAACTCACTTCATGGGTGACTCTAAATCTTGCATTGATTTAATCTTATTGATCAGCCCAACCTTACTATCGAATCTGGTGTTCATCCGTCACTACTTGAACAATGCCATTATCAAATTATTTATGGAAAATTCTGAAAATTATCTGTGTCGAATATACTACTACCTAGGTTTGGTATTATGACGAGGCAGACATAATGGAAATTTTGAAAAGTATTGAAAGGCTCCATTGGCACCAGCATCTCTAAAAAATCACATTCCCTAATGAAGAGGTCAAATTTCTCAAGGAAGGCCTTCTAAATATGTATTTAAATTTCATACCGAACAAGGTTAAAACGACCAGGCCACACCAAGTTCCCTGGACAACTCAAACTGTTAAGAATTTTCTAGGGAAAAATAATCATGCTTACAAAACTTCGTCAGGAGTGGGTAGCCAGACGATAAGCTTGAAGGAATACAAAAAGTGATAACTGAAGGTTCGAGGCTGATTGAAGAGGTTAAGCGAAATTATTTTCTTAAGGCTGGGAACACCGTAGCAAACCCTAGGACTTCCAACAGAACATATTGGTCTTTAATCAACACCGTTCTAAACAAGGCCAAGATCCCTGTATTACCACCTCTTTTAGAGAACGGGCTATATTTCACTAATTGCACTGAAAAGGCACAATCATTCAATGACTATTTCATACTTCAGTATACGACGATTGACACCGGCAGTGAAGTCCTGCAATATATTCCAATAGCTGCTATTCTGATAAATGACTTAGTTATTTCTGATGAGCATATGCTGAAGACTTACAAGATCATTCAATTCTGATAAGGTACATGGCTGAGATGAAATATCTGCGAGACTGATAAAATTAAGTGATGCTGCATCAGTTGTTCCGCTAAAGACAGTATTAACAAACCGTTTCAGGTGTGGTCTTTCCCCCCAAATATAGAAATGTGCAACTGTGCATATAAAGAATGAGATAAATATGAGAGGAACTACCGTCAAATGTCTCTCATTTCTATTTTTGGAAAATTCTTGAAAAGTTCATACTTGATTCTTCATCCCTTGTCTCATGCGAGCTACTTTATCCAAATCATTCAGGTTTTCATCCAGGGTCCAGGTGACTCGACAACAAATTAAATAATATCGATAGCGCACACCATCTTCAAAGCATCCAACTCGACTGTAATCCTCCGCTTTATGTTCGTTCTGTTTGTCTTGATATTTCCAAAGCCTTTGACAGGATATGGCATGATGGTCTTGTGCATAAACGTAAACGATGTGGTGTTTCAGGACAACTTCTTTCTCTTATTCAAAGCTTTCTCAAGATCGAAAACGGCGAACCGTTCCGCAAATGACAAGCCTTAAAAATCGTTACTTAAAGCTGACAACCTTGATCTAACTTTCATTCATGAAGGTTTCAACATTTCGTCCAGTAGGTATAACATTTTGTTTCGTTTCATGTAGGTTGTTATGGACTTTTGCCATCCAGATGGGCAGGAAATCTCAATGATTTTGCCCCCTCGTAGCTTGCTTGTTATGAAAGGAGAAAGCCGGTACCTTTGGACTCATGGGTAAGTGGAATACACATGCTTTGGAATTTTAATGCCGCAGTTTTAGGAACGTGGATCTTTAATAATCTTTGATTAATAATATACCGGGTGACCCAGAAAAAAGTGACCCAACGCAATCAGTTATAGAAAAAAAGTAAGTGGCCAATTGAAATATTTCAAGCGTTGTTCTGTCGCTAAAAGACTGGCCTAAATTATGAGCATTTTCTACAATTTTTAGGGCACTGTAAAGCTCCCGAATTAAGGATTTTGAAGAAAAGGGCAGGCTTAATATCCTCAAAAAGTCGTCAAAAACAGGGGATCGACTTAAAGCCATTTCAGATCTTCAAAACAACGAGAAGCGTGTTTCATTTTACCTGAGAATATCTTTAAGTACCTGGGGACAATAAAGTTGCTCTGCAGACTTCCATCTGGGTTGCCTATTCACTATTCCCAGGTTGAAATGAAACACGCTCCTCGTTGTGTTGTTTTGAAGATTTGAAATGGCTTTAAATCGATCCCCTGTTTTTGACGACTTTTTGAGGATTTCAGGCATGCCCTTTTCCTCGAAATCCTTAATTTTGGAAATTTACCGTGACAAAAAAAGTTGCGAAAAGTACTCGTAGCATAGGCTAGTCTTTTAGTGACAGAACAACGTTTGAAGCATTTCAATCAGCCACTTACTTAATTTTCTGTAACAGATTGCGTTGGGTCACTTTTTTCTGGGTCACCTGGTTAGCTGGATCTAGCATAGGTTTCAAATCTTTAAAAAGGCTGGTGTAAAATTGAGTGACCTATTTCTTTGAACTGAATGACTGCCAGGAGAGGAAACTTTAGTAGCTATTTTGCTATAATTCTACCGTTGGAATTTTCTAAAATCTTCAATATTTTCAGAATTAGAGTGTTTTTCTCTTCTTTTTCAAGAATTCAAGAAAAATTTTCAAAAAAACTTAAAACCATCGTTATTTCTAAACTGTTTGACGTAACATGAAATGATTTCGAAGAAAACCATAGTTTATGGATGCTTACAATATGGAATCAAGCAAAAGTCTGTCACTCATCTGGTTTATGATTTAGAAATTTGATGACGTCACATCCTCATATGAGTTGAAGTGTAAGATACGCTGTAATTTCCAAAAATATTCAAAATTTTTGAAAAGTCCAACCGTAGAATTATAGATAAGTATCTAAAGTTTCTTTCAAGCCATTCAATCAGAAGAAATAGGTCATTGAATTTTACACCCACCTTTTTATGCCGAGATAAAGATTGGAACCTATGCTGCTGGATCTCTAATGGAGTCCGTAACCCCCTTTTTTTGACGCTCATATGCCGTTGATGAAGCTCAAACCTCGGCTTGGATATCGGAACTGGGGCTGACGGGGTTTCAGCCTCCCACTTAAAAAGATAACATAATCATATTTTTACTCTCTAAGCCAAGCGAAAGATCTTATGAACATGTTTAGCAGACATCGATATTTGCATAAATTCTAAGATATAATTGACCATTCTGGAAGAATATATTACGGTGCATGATCTCACCAAGCGGTATTCAATTGACAAATCACTCTTTCTGTATGCTAAGGGGCATTGCAAACTTTATCACATGACATGGCCGGTGGAGAAGAAAAACTCTTGCAAAGAAACCTGCTCGCCCCGTGTAAAATTATTGCAAAAAACCAACTACCCTGTCACCCTTTCCTTAAAAAAATTATCTGCCCCGTATTCATGAACCACCAATGAATTAGCCAAAGACCATAACAAAATCAATTCTTGTCCTTACCGGTCTTTGTCAACGTAAAAAAATTGACTTTTAAGATGCAGAGATATGACCGATGAATCGTTCTTGCAAACAACTGACGAGAAAATTCCGTGTTATTTTATTCACACCCTTCCAAGCATTTATCAGCATGCATGCTTTCAATTTTTGTCCACAAAATGTAAAATTTTGGAATTTCAAACTTCATCTTGAACTTATAAATGTTACTGCCCCGTACAGATTTGCTTTATGAAAAGTGTCAACCCAGTTTTGTAGAAGCTCAAAAAAAGTAGTTGCCCCGGTATGTTTTGCACCGGCCATGTTATAAAACTTTGCACTGTCCCTAATACAATTTAATAGTCTCCTAATATTTTTAGATTGCGTACGCCCTACATATATTTGAGGCATGGGTTTTAGGCATAGAGCTGAAGGTAGCATATACATGAGTATACGATTTTTGACTTTAGATTCCGACAGTCAAAAGATTTCGAAGGGTTTTAACTACAGGGTGTCCCAAAAAAATTGTGCCCCGTTTGCCTAAAGATTGCCACAAAAAGGCCAAAAGATTCTCGCCAAACTTTTATATGATGTTGCTCTTCAGATGTTCAAATAAAGTTTGCTGCTATCCGCGTAAAAATCCGTTAAAAAATGATGGAGTTATGACCTTCAGAAGACCAAATTTGCCTGATGTCTGAAACCAGCGGTCGGCCTTTTTGTCTTACTATTTTGCAGTGATAAGTAGCTTCACGTGAGATAAGAAATAATTTCCGTGAACTCAGAAATAGTGGAACTCTCTGACGATTATCGGAATTTTCACGAGAGCTATGAAATTGGAGGCTGCTGTTTCATTTTCCATCCATGAGGCTATTTATCGCTGCAAAACAGTAGGACAAAATGGCCGACCGCTGGTTTCAGTGATCGGGCAAATTTGGTCTCCTGAAGGTCATAGCTCCATCACTTTTCAACGGATTTTCATGGGGATGGTAGCAAACTTCAATTAAATATCTGAAGAGCAACATCATGCAAAGGTTTGGCGAGAATCTCTTGCCGTTTTTGTCGCAATCTTCATGCACACAGGGCACAATTTTTTTGGGACACCCTGTATAGTGAAATGTGTTTACATCTACAGGATAACACCAAGAAAGACTGACATTGTAATAGACACCACTGAAGACTCAAATGATGATCCAAGAAGCAAACTGACTTTAAAAGAGCGAGGATTTAGAATATCTTTGACATTTAGAAAGATTCTGAGAGAACCATGCAAATGCAGTTTCCCAAGCAAATGTGACTCTCAGGGGTACAACAACGGTAAAGAAGAAGATGGAACACAGAAAAATTCCGTATTTGTGCCTTCAAACGAATCGGAAGCACGGCAATTGGAAGCTGATCATGTTTACGAGGTTTACGATGAAATAGCAGATCATTTTAGTGACACTAGGCATTCACCTTGGCCTAAAGTTGCAAAGTTCCTGAGAGAGTTACAGTCAGGTTCACTGGTTGCAGATGTAGGATGTGGCAATGGGAAATATCTCGGTGTTAATAAAGAATTAGTTACTTTTGGATCTGATCGGAGTGTCAACCTCATAAAGATTTGTCGTGACAGAGGGCATTGTGGAATAGTTTGTGATGTTTTATCTTTACCGTACAGGTATGTTGAAGTTTTTCTTCTGTTTGGATATTTCTCGAATGTTTCTCCTGATATGATTTGATTGCTGATGAACAAGGGCAGATTTTGTAATACAATAGCAACAGTTGCGTTTGATTGACACCTCAATTCAAAGCGATTAGCGGATTCAGACAAAGGAAATTCTCTCAACCAGTAATTCAAAACAAACAAAGCCGCAAAAGTTCCCCCAAACTAGTATGGCAAACTCTCGCCTTGTGCAAGCGAAAGATGGTTTTTAAGAGAAGTTATGTGCTAATAGCGAAAGAAGAAGGGTAAATCTAAAGCTCTGTCGCTTAGATTATGTTTATTTGATTTAGGAGCTGTTTTGTAGTCGTTTCATTTTAAGCCCTAAAGACGCGAGAATTACAATGCCTTCTGCTCGGCTTCTGAAACAAATAAACATAATCTAAGCGACAGAACTTTAGATTTACCCTTCTTCTTTCGCTATTAGCACATAACTTCTCTTAAAAACCATCTTTCGCTTGCACAAGGCGAGAGTTTGCCATACTAGTTTCGGGGAGACTTTTGCAGCTTTGTTTGTTTTGAATTACTGGTTGAGAAAATTTCCTTTGTCTGCATCCGCTAATCGCTTTGAATTGAGGTGTCAATCAAGCGCAACTGTTGCTACTGTATTACAAAATCTGCCCTTGTTTTGCTGATGTCATTTACCGGAAGGCTCTCGATGGTAACGGCTCCTATAATCAAGCTAGCACTGAGTCCTTTTCTTTAGTTCATATTGTTCTTTTGCGAATTGTCATCCTTGAAACAAGGACAGATTTTGTATTACAATAGTATCCGTTGCTTTTAATTGACACCTCAATTCAAAGCAATTAGCAACTGCAGACAAAGGTAATTCTCTCAACCAGTAATTCAAAACAAATAAAGCCGCACAAGTTTCCCCGAAGCTAGTAGGCAATCTCTCGCCTTGTGCAAGTGAAAGGTGGTTTTTAAGAGAAGTTATGTGCTGATAACGAAAGAAGAAGGTAAATCTAAATTTCCATCCGGCGGATTTTGTGTATTTCATTCAGGAGCTGTTTTGTAATCGTTTCATTTAAGCCCTAAATACGCGAGAATTATAATGCCTTCTGCTCGGCTTCTGAATCAAATAAACAAATCCGCCAGACAGAACTTTAGATTTTTTACTTTCGTTACAAGCACATAACTTTACTTAAAATCCACCTTTCGCTTGCACAAGGCGATAATTTGCTCTACTACCGGCTGGACATACATACTTTCAGCATTTTTTGCAGAATTTAAATTAATATATTTTCTTCGGTCTAGATGACGTACTTTGAATGATATCATTGCTTTCAGGTCAAATTCTTTTGATGCATGTATCAGCATAGCAGTTATCCACCATTTATCAACAACAGAAAGACGAGCTAATGCTATCAAAGAATTGGTAAGAATTGTTAAACCACATGGGTGTGTTCTCATTTACGTTTGGGCGCTAGAACAAGACAAAGATCCGGCTAATGGTGGACCATTGGATGAAAAGAAAGACAAGGAAAGGAGACTAAGAGAGGAGATTGCTTCTGTATCAAGTGAGGCTGCGTTTGCTGAAAATGACAAAGGCGCTGAGTGTAAAGATGCTGTGAAGGGCAATCAGAGTACGGTGGAAATCGATCAAGAACAGGAGTCTGCCGCGGAGCCGAGAACTGGAAAGTCAGAAATCTGTGAGGAGGATATGACAGAAGCCGAAACAAGAGTAAACACCCGGGATTCTAGTTCTAAAAACAAGTTTGGCAGGAACTGCGATGTTGCTAGTGAAAAGACAAGGTCTACCATAGCAATTAATGAATCAAGGAACGTTTTTAAACAGCAAGATTTACTTGTTCCGTGGCATTTCAGAGGTGGTAAAGGGGGCAAGGGTAGTGCTGAGAGTTCAAACGAATTATCAAAGATAGATTCAAACGACAAGGCTACTAACTTATCTCAAATTTACCATAGATTTTATCATGTGTTTGTGGAAGGGGAATTAGAGGAACTCTGTAGTGTTATAAAAGGAGTAAAAGTTGTGAAGTCGTACCACGACAGAGGAAATTGGTGCGTAATTATACAGAAATATGAATAACAGTAGGCCTTTTTCAGTAGAAACCAGCAACTAAGAACCTTCCTCGAATAAGAACCAAATGCCTGAAATCTTCAATATTTGCTCCTTTGCGTAAGAAGCTTTTCACCCTCTGGTTTTTCATAGGATCTTATTTTGAAAAAGAGATGCATTGATCAACAACAGGGCAGAAACTGCATAAAATGACGTCATCAATCAATCTGATATAAGGAAGTGTTTGGATATATATGCTTTTTGAACTCATGAATCAAGAGTTTAAGGCCCAAGGAAGGAAATATCAAGTTTTGCCTAATTTTGGGATCTGTTGCAAGTTACCAATTTTCACACATGCGTGCCCCGGGGGAGGTACTTGGTTTACGAAAATAAATCTGAAAAAGCACCCTGTCCAGGAGTAAAATTCCCCAAAATGATACCCTGTCCCGGAGGAAAATTTTAAAAACGATGCCTTGTTCTTGAGTTTCTTCATACAAAATTGTAGGCTGCCCTGCAAATTCGAAAGACTTTATCAAAAAAAGCGGAAATTTTGCCATCCAAACGATTTAAATCACACTTGCGGAGTGCAATTGGCTTACAACGACGTTACGTAGTCAGTTATAGAAAATATGGACCCTGTCATGGATCCGAATATACGAAAGTGATACCCTGTCCCGGAGTAGGAATCCTGAAAATGATACCCTTTTCAGCGGCACGTCCCCGTACGGCAAAATATATGAGTACCTCCCCGGGATGCGTGCGCACTTTCTGCTCTGTCGCATTGATCTAATTTTTCAGCTGTGACAATCTAAAGCATTGATAAGTCTGATTCCACCACGTCATTGGAAAACGAAGACAAATCTTTCTTGAAAAGTTAAAGAATCTTGTTTAAGAACCTGATTTCATAAATGTTATCCTTTTACATGAGAACAAGTAAACAGCTTGGTTTGCAAAATGTAGGTTATTATATGCGGGTTTTTACTGCAGCTTGAAATGCTGCAGCAGAAAATATTCCTCAGCAGATAAGTTTTCTTTTCTTCACAAGTTTCAGATGAGAAAAAAGCATGCTCTTCTCAGTCGTTTTATGAGGGGTTATATTCTTGTTCCTTGTTTTCTTCTTTGAAAAGATTGATCTTCCAAAATCTTGTAATGATTTTCCAATATCAGTCACGAAAAATTGATTTTCTCTGAACAACTATTAACAGAAGTCTCAAGGTCTTGAAATCACACTCAAAACAATGTCAAAAATTTGTCAGTATACTGTGCACTGCAGTGTCAAAACGTTTTGAGTGAACTGGGAAAAGTAAGCCCTGCAAATTAGTTTCTTACCCTTTTAATCCAGGTAGCATGATCTGAGAATCTTACAACATTGCGAACATTTTAAGCGAAATGGCTTCCTGCTGAAAATATTTTTTGATGTAATGTATTTCTTCTTTGTCGTAGAATTTGCTCAATGCCTCTCAAATATAGAACCAGAACTGATTTATTAAAATGAAAGTCTCTTATTGACAAATTTGTATGTTAGAAATTAAAGTGAATCGGAGCTAAGAGACTATATTTAAATAGGACAAAGAAAACTCCTACTCATGTTATTGTTCCTCTTGCAAAACAATATCCACGAACGTCTCGAAATCATCAAATAAATACCATAGGCTAATAATCGCTAATAATAGAATACCCAGACTCCTACCTCGCGGGGCTTTTATCTCCGTTGATTCTCTTTAAAGCTGATTTGCACAGATGTCGGAACCAGGGGCCCCAAATTTTTCAATAAACAAAGAAGTGCTCCTTTTATGTCAGAAAGTGCCCCTTTAGCTTAATGAAAAGTGTTGTGTCCATGCCCCCAAGTTTGATCTGCTTCCTATGTCCCTGCTGATTTGATGACATTATCATGGATTTTCCTTTCAAGACAATTTTCCAACAGGGGCTCTTCGAGCTACTAAAAGTTTTCAAACAAGGAGTCACATTTTAGTCACGTGTTATGTTCTGATCATCCAGAATGCATTCCAAGAATTTGTCCCACCACAAATCCCCGTCAAAGAACAAAATATCCTATTGTTTACATTGTTTTGTTCAATTGTTTGTGACCATCTTGCATGCCAGAGATCTGTGGCGGAACCGACATGAAATGCAGTCAGGCTGATCATATTATGAACACAAGGAAAAAACAAGGAAAAGAGTTTCTTTGTAGCTTGCATATATGGAGATATAGCTCCCCCAAAGATATTTCAGTCATACAAATAGTATAAACTGTACATTGCAACTGTAACTAATAGCATTGTGGTCCAATAGGTCTTCTTAATTATAAACTGTTTATGTTCCAAACTTCTTTATTTTCAATGCAGGTGGCAAGGCATTTATGACATCTTCAATTGGTCTTTCAACAACTATGAGTGAATTTTCTGTATTCATATCCATGCACAAAATTGATGAGTACAATGAGGAGGGTGTCACAACATCTTCCGTTGTACCGAAATCACTGGTCTTCCCATCTTCATTTGACATCTTTCTCTTCTTCCCAACATCCTGGTCTCTTTGCAAAATATCAGCTCCAAGCTTTACCTTGACAAATCCATGTTCAAACTGCAAAAACATTATATCAGGATCTTTGTGATCAAATATGATTTTGACAAAATTTGAACCTTTAGTTGGCAAGTATCGCAGAATCTTTGTGGCATTCAGCTGAGTGCACCATGGGTCTATCTTTTCTTTCTCATAATCAAATATATGCAGGTCCTTTTCCTCACAAACATATACCAGCTTTGTTGTACCTGGCTGAAATCTTATTGCCATTGGTTTGCATTTTGGTTTTGGAAGCCTCAAAACATGCTTGCATTCTTCCATGTTGTAGAGATCAATTTCATTTTCTGAATTGACAGTCCCAAAGATACCCTTTTCATCAAAAAGACAAAGTAACCTCCAGGCACCTTTTCTTTCAGCAGGTGCATCTGTGAACATGTGCAATGATGCTCTATCATCTTGGAATTTTATCACCCCAACACCTTTATTGCTTAGAAATATGATTCTTAAGCCATCAGCATTTACTTTCAGTCTCTGAATTCCTTGTAGGCCTTTTAGCTGAATCTTCAACTTTGATACTTGCACATTCTGTTGCCCTGTTTCATTTGCAGCAAGATTTATTTTGAAAGCAGATATCCCTTGCATGTCAGCAAATGCAAGAACACTCCCATCATTTGATATATCACTGCAAGTTATGTGTCCTTCTCTGGATGATTTGATATCAACAAGTTTTTGTGGCAACTGACTTGTTTCTGAAGAGTTAGCTAAGGAGGGAAACTTCCAAACATGCACTCTGTCATTTTTATGGAACAACAAAACGTTACCAGATTTAGCAACAGAACAAGGTGAGCTTTCAGGCAAAGTTGGTAGGAACACTTTGCTCCAATCTCTGATACTAACTTTAAACTTTGTCAGTCTTGGGTCTATCCCACCGGCAACGAGAAATGCCTTGTCACCTCCACTAATTGCAATGGCTCTTATGTCATGGTTTACTGATCTCAACTTCTTTGATAGCCTCCAAGCTCTATCACCATCTTCTTCACCATTTACAAAACTGAATTCAGCAATACGGCTATCAATGCCGGATGAGTAAACTTTGTTTTCAGCTTTATTGACGCAGATGGTTAGAACATCAGCTTCATGAGATTTGAAACTTTGCAGCAGAGTTCCATGATTTGCATCCCAAAATTGAGTTTGTCCCAATGAATCTCCTGTGACAATGGTCATGTCTTTTGTCAAGTAGATAGACCAGATCAGGGTACTTCTTTCTCGTAGCTTGTCTGTTGATATCCTGCTGACAATTCTTCTACTTATCACATCATAAACTCTGATAGTGCTGTCTGTGCTACCTGTTACTATCATGTTGTCACAATGGCTCCAAGACAATGAAAGCACTCTGAATTCTTGCTTACTCAAGGTTTGGGCAAATGAAAGATCATTGTTTTGAATATCGAAAAGTCTGACAGACCCATCTTCACACCCTGCAGCAATGTGTGTTCCACTGTGATTGGCACTGATACTCCAAACAGGCCCTCCGTTTGCATCCACTGAGTTCTTCTCCACCAAATCGACCAGATCCCATTCAACGATATCACCTTCTAGTCCAGCGCAAAACAGCCTGCTTTTGCACCATGTTAAGCTGTCTATTGAGCGCCCAGCTCTGCTTGGTATAACGAAATCAATGCTCCAATTTTGGACAGGCCATGTTCTCCAAATTTCAAGGTTACCATCTTGACGAGAAACTGCTAGCCTTGGGACGCTGCAGTCTTCAAAAGCAAGGCAGTTAACAGCTTGTGGTTGAAACTCTACGAATCGTACTCGATGAACCTTGTATTCTGTCATGTTTGCTTCGCTTTTAGCAAGAGCATCGCGTTCATGTTCGATGCAACCACATTTCACTCCAACAGGGCACATGTTTCAATGGCCTACCTTAGCCCCTTGTTTCCCTGTAAAGCCTCGTATTGGAAGCAAGTCCTTCAAACTGAAACGAGGGTTGAATGAAATTTCAAATCAATGGCCTAACGAAACGAGTTGTTTTGATGCAACAAAAAAACTCATTCAAACAAAATGGGCAAGAAACATAAAAAGCACAAAACCAAGAAACACGTAGAGGCAGAGGATTGTGAAGAGGAAGGTGAGTATTGTAAAAAGAACAACAGGAAGGCTTAACTGCCCTGTGCGCTCTATTTCTTATTACTACTGAGGAGTGAGGAAGGGTTATGCCCGATACGTTTAGGCCTAGTCTAATTAATTAAATCCTGCCATTTTAGTTTAATCAATAGAGAAATTATGTTTATCAATTGTAAAAAGAAGATCATAATTATGAATTAACAACTTACTATGCTACGTTTCGTTACGTCAAATGAAATGGAAATACAGCATTAGCATTTTACCTAACTTAAAATAGTTATAAAATAAGACAATGAAACATAAACATGAAACACAACAACGAGATAACTTGCCGATGCACTACTACATGATCTAACATTGCATAAAAACATTACAAGACATTATGTTGTTAGATATATTTGTCCAAGAGGATGAGCTCTCTAATAATGTTAATAGATGAACTATTAATCGAGAGAGAGCTCAGGTTGGAAAACATGTAATGCTTGATTTGGCCTATGCGTAGCAGCAAGTGAAATAAAATTGAAGGTGTGAGCTGCGAGTAGACTTTAACAAGCTGCGAGAGAGGCAAAATTAACAATAGATCTGCTGTACTCGCATGCAACAACCATTTATTGATATTGTAGCTGTGAGCAGCGAATTTGACAGAGTTTCATTGTTGTGAGCTAATGCAAGTTTTCCAACCTGGGAGAGAGCCCCCCTCCCTTCTTTTTTCATTCTAAACTAAAAAAAAAAGAAATTATTTTTCTAAAAGCAAGCAAGAAAACTAGAATTACCTCCAAAGAACAATTTACCTCCTAATGTTAGGAATTTGAGACCATCATAACTGATGAGCATTCCTTCAATTTTGACTTGGAGATGACATTTTGAGAAAACTTGGGGTAACATTCAGAGGTATAAGCCCTTCAGAGGCGCACTCAATAATGATAGGCTTGAACTCTCTCATACATAACTAAACATACTAAAGAATATTTACTACATACTAGGAATATTTTTTCCAAGATCTTTGGGTGTGCAAGAAGAGTTGTAATTATTTACCTACAGTACTGTCTGTTTTGAATACCATATTGCTTTATCTTGTTCTTGGGTGTGCAAGTGCCACACTTTTCATACAGGCAAGGATTTGTTGAAAATTATTTTATTTAGTACCAATTTCTCTTGAATGTAAGTTGCCAAAATTAGAACAAGTGGTCACAAAATTGAAAGAAAAGAGAACATTTTAGCATCTAAATGTTAAATCTGATATAAAAACCTGACAGACCAAAAGGGTGTACTTAGAAGACCCAATAATCTTCAGTCTGGTAAAGAAAGTCTCGTATCAGAAATGAACTATTGTTCGATTATTTATGAACAGTGCTTGAGTTGCTTTCTTTATGTCCAGATTTCATTGTATAAGCATTTGGTTATTGGTGTGAAAATTTCCCTTTAGAATTTTATTGCTATGTATTTGACACAAAAGACGTCATTAAATAAACTAAGAAATAGAATTTAATATCCAAACATGGGAATATTGCTAAGTACAGTTACGGTTAAATATTAATTCCTTCAGTTTCTTTTCGTTTCTTACTATTTGCAGTTGTCAAAGAAGAAAGACTACTTCCAAAGCTCGTTCTAAGAGTGCACAAAGAAGAGGCTGTGTTGGATGATTCTGCTGCAAGTTCTGATGAGCACAAAAGAGAAAAACACAAGAAGAAAAAGAAAAAGGACAAAAAACATAAACACAAACATGATGAGGTACTGTAAATACAACACATGAAAACCTTACAGTCTTGTACACATAAAAATGGTTTCCTCCCTTAGGGGAGGGGGGTATATAATATGTTGAGGGTATGAGTATGTGCAACCCATGTGGGTGGGTTTTTGGACCCAAAGTTCTCTTTAAACAAGGTTCCTTTTTTGGCAGATGTTCCATAAACATAGGTAGGGTTTCCCTGAAATTCACAAAATAGAAAGCATGGGCAGTTTTCCGCCAAAATTCATAATAAAAATGGGTACCAAGGCTAGTTTCGGTAATTAGAAGAGGCTAGCTTTCTGAAAATGGGGTGGCAGACCCCCACCCATCCACAAGTCATGTACCCCCTCTGGGGGTTTCCTGCCTTCAGGATATTTTACAGTAGTTTCTTAATTAAGAATTCTTCTTTAAAGAAGATTTACTGTCTTACAATAGTTTCATACATACTGTATGACTCAATAATTCCTAGCAGCATGAGGTGCAATTCTTCACAACTCTTACAGTAAATAATTCTTGAGAATTCTTATGGGAAGTTTTTAAAACTTATTGCATAGACTGTACTCCTAGTAATGCGTATTGTTTCCACCAGCCTTGTGAAGCTACGGTAGTTGTTAGAAAAGCTGAGCAGCTGAGCTCCTCTGTTCTTTCCATGTGACTACATTCACCTTGTGCTTCCTTTAGCCTGGAGAGATACAGAGTTGACATGACAATGCTCCTCACTTTAGGTAGCAGGCTTGCAAGCGTGGGGAATCAATCCACCAACCTTGTACAGTATTTGTCATGCTACCAGGAGCTACCACTGAGCTTTCGTAAAACTGGCTGAAATTCTTTATTGGTCAAAATGAAGCCAAAACTTAGTATACTGCTGACACAAGCGTAACTGCAAGTGATCTGATTTCCTTCAACAAATTGCTGTCTGATCATTGTGAGTTCCACATCTTTATATAATCTACTGAACACTTTAAAGAACCAACTGCCAAGCTGGGGGGGGGGAGGAAAATTCAGGTGCTTGACAAATAGAGCACCATAACAATTCCAGGTGCTTGACTGGGCACCTGGGAAAGAAGCTCACGTGAGCTGATGTTCAGTCAGTGGAATTTTCCAAGCAGGCGTAATTTTCACTGAAGTGTAATTTCTTTTTGAATTGAAGTGTAAAGTGTAATTTCTTTTCACTGAAGTGTAAAGTGTAATTTCTTTTTAAATTAAGAATGACATTTTCTCTCATAACAATTATGGAATTCCCACCTGCTTGGAAAATTCCACTGACTGGACATCAGCTGTTAAACCATTATCGTCAATAAATGCACACAGCAAAAAAAGAGCAAGAAATCCCAAGAACAAATCTTAGCAGTCAAATTCACATGCATGCTCATCGTATTAAAAGGTATTAAAGGTGTTCCTGCAATTTTCCAGGTGTGTGTAAAGTCCATTTATCAAGCGTAAGCAAGGTTTCAAGGTGGCCAACTGCCTCTTGCGCATAATGTGTATGACCATGGTAGGTTTTTGGTGCAGCGTTCCTTTATGAAAATTTTAATTGCTGTTTCAGGCTAAAAGGAGTAAGAAACGAGAAAGATCAAGTAAAGGGGAGGAAGAATTGGAGCCACCAGTAAAAAAGATCCACATTAAAGTTGCAGATGTCCCAAGGTGCAGTATGGCATTGATAAAATTCTAAATTAATTTCATATGTGAGTTCGGATTTTTCTGCAAATTGCTCTTTTTTAGCTTTTCATATTCGATATATGAAACCTGATAAAGCAAAGTTTTTCTTAGGAAACCAAAAAGCCCTCTTCTATAACCACATGAGTCAATTTCATATTGGTATAGGATTGTTCTTTCATGGTTGTTTTGAATTCTTACACAACACTGTCCTCTTTCATAGGGAGCCTTCGCCACCAGCTGTGGATTCAAATGGCGAAAAGAAGCTAACTCCATTGCAGCTTTGCTTAGAAAATCTACATAGGACGTTACAAAGGTATGTATGCAGCAAAGACTTCCCTTGCACTGATATAGAATGGTATTCTAGCCTTTTAAAAACCTGCTGTAGTTGGCACAGATTTCATTGATCTGCCACTAAACACAATGCCATTGAATCGATATCTTGTTTTGGCAAAGCAGTATTTATTCCATTTTTCAATCTGCCAAATCACGAAACTTTTCTGATCAAAATGACATCCAACACAACAACCAATTTGAAATTTTGACCTCAGAAATAAAGAGTAAACTGTTTCTGTTGTGAATTTTTTCACCTCTTCAAACAGATGTAGGAGTAGAACTGCCTGAATTGGGTTGGATAGAAGAGTAGGGGCATTTTGTATACTTTAAAGATGTTTCCATCCATGTGTTTTTACATTATGATTTTTTCTCTTGCTCCTTCAGGAAAGATATTTACGGCATATTTGCCTTTCCTGTAACTGATGCTATAGCACCGAATTATTCAAAAGTAGTGACAAACCCAATGGATTTTAGTACAATGATGTGCAAGATAGAACATGGCGAATACCCTACTTTAGAGGCATTTACGGTGAGTTGTATTGCTGATGGACACCTTAGGCCAAGTTTAATCATCGTTTTTTGCCATTTCAAATTTGATAGATGCTGCTAAAAACTTTTAAGTGTCAATTAAATTCGACATTAAAACGCTAAAAAGGCTAAGGAAGGGGCATTTCGGGGCTAGAATAGGGCACTTTCGAAAAACTTGGAAGGGCATGTTGCCTTCCGTGCACCTGAATCGTTCATCTATGACTAGTATTGAGCATATTCCAGTCTTTGATATTTTACATATTTTTTTTTTATTTGGTTATAGTTAAAGCATTCTTTTATTTACAGGAAGATTTCTCATTGATGTGCAAGAATGCTATGTTGTACAATGCCCCTGATACAATATATTACAAATCCGCAGAGAAACTTTTAAATCTCGGTGTCAGTGCATTAACTGGAGTAAGTGTTGCTTGTCTAGTTTGTTCTTTCTTCACATTTGTTCCTATTCTGCGTTATATTCGAGACATGTGAGAAGCAAAGCAAGGATGTACCTGAGGGGGAGCCCTTGGAGTTGCGGCTTCCCCTTTCATAGATTTTTTTTAATTACCCATTTTTATCTTAGCCATGCCATACAGGACGGTATCAAGACCAAGGGTCCTTTTTTCCAACCGTCGGATCCCCTCATTACAGCGTCACTGCTCTGACTTTTTAGCTATTTTACAAAAATTTCTGGATCTAACGACATTTTTATAAATTTTATATGTGAGGGAGCTTTTATCACTTTTGTGCTCATTCGAAAATTCTACGAAGTGTTTGAAAGTATCTTTCAATTCAGGTTCTTTTTTTAGAGTAGCTAAAAGGTCTATTTAAAAATTCTTCAGATTTTTGCGAAAGTTGTTATATATTGCTCAATCCAGGCCCTTTTATAGACTACTCGAATTATTGTTTGAGCTTGTTACTGTGAAAAATGAGTTTTTCTGAATCTAATCCAAGAGGAAATGTTTCACAGGAGTAGACTATGTTGATTTTTGGAAGATTTTCTGCAAATTGTGAAGTCACAAAATAGGTACAGTGAACTGATAAACTGACCAGCTTTTAGCTCTGTACTAACCATGGCATGGCTCATCATTGGCTAGCAAATTTTCCTTTCATCTCATTTCATTTTATCATTATTTAAAGTTGGTTATTAACAAATAGTTATCAGCATAATATATACATCAACTAATTTAAACCAACTACAACTAAAAATAATTACATAATATAAAGTATAATGCAATATCCTATTTACAACATAGTTTACAGCTGCAGTTTGGCCCCTTCCATGTTTTTATTTTTCTTTTGAATCAAAGGCGTTCCTTGAATCTCGCTGCAAAAGTTTCTCCAAGAATTATGACTAGACTTTAATTAATTGCATTTTCGAAAGTAATAGTTATTTCTATTGATCTCATGGTTTATCAAGTCTCATGGTTCTCTATTCCTTAATTTCATGTTCATTGGATGTTATTTCTCTGGAACAACGCTGTAATGGATGTTCAAGCATCTATCTGTATTATAGTGAAGTTTGCTTTGAATAATTTATCAAAGTATTCATATATCAAAGGATATAATACATTAATCGTATACAGAGTACCTAAATCATATAAAACAATCAATAGACACATGCAGTACATTGCTACAACCTAATACGAAAGTACAATACCCCTACACCGAACACAGAAAAATGAAAAAGAAGGACAGTACATCAAGAACAAGAATGAGCATAGGTTTCAGGAGCAATCCATCACCGAACAGGACAACCCAGGACAAGAGCAAAAACATTAAATGCAGGCCCCAACACGCGATATCAACGGGTGGTGGACCTGCACCCCACAATTCCACCGCCACCATCCCAACGTGTCTCACCAAACAGTAGACCACACCCGAAACCCATTATTATGAAAGATTTTGGATATTTTTGTATGAGGAGAAGCACTCTAATAGGTAATTAATCGAGAGAGAACCCCCAAGAGGTCCAGCACGCCCAGTAGGTTCAAAATTAGAGGGGCTTCGTCGTCAAAATGTAAACAAAACGATGATTTTTGCAGTTTTTTGAAAGGTGATATCACACAGGATTTTCAAATTTTTTTCAAAATGAAAGTTGCTGTTTGGGCATTAATCCTTGTTACTTCATCAAGGAACAAACCAAACATTCATATATTCTACGATTGCTCGGATATAAGTGGATTTTTAAAGGTTACTTTTTTGTGGGTTGGGTGAAAAAAAAAAAAAAAAAAAAAAAAAGGATAATCCCCGACACGTGCGAGTTTACGGATTTGTTTACTGTTTGACGACTGAGCCCCTTTAACAACAATAACTACGGCTTCTCAGTTACAGATATTAATAGTGAATTTATTGTCATTGCTCTAAAATTGATGTATATAGTTCGTTGTTTTGTAGGACAAGCTTCGCAGGATGAAAAGATCAATTGGTATAATAGTTGACGATGTCGATATGGATGACGTTGATATTGATGTTGACATATTGGATGATGATGAATTTAGTATGAATATGAGGAAATTAGCTGAAAAAAGGTTTGCCTTACTTACACAATTTTCAGTTTGATTTTGATTTTGACTCTAGTTGGTTCCTGTTTGTTTGTGTACATTTCGTTGACACATAATCTTTTTTAGTAGTTTATTTTTATTGTAAGCGGGTTGGAAGGATTTTAGCTATTTCTAGCAAAGGTTCACCATGCAGGCCCCATCCAGGCTTGGGACCCCTAGCTTGACGTCTCTTCCAAAAGACTGATTTGTAAGTCGCCTCTCCATTTTCTTCCTAACTGGTATTTCTCTCGTCTGCTGGAGAATTTTTTCTGTTGCCTAAAACATGGATTTTTGCAAATAATGTCAACTGCGACTGTCTTTACTACGAAGAAATGTTGAACCTGAAATTTAAAAAAATCAAAGATGACGGAATCTGAGACGACGAAAAGCCTGAAAAGTTTCAACACTGGTATATTTTGAGTTCAATTTGCTTATTTTTCTGCGATTACCCATCTCACGCCGACATAGCTAAATCAGCCTTATCTAAACCAGGTTAAATGTCAACCTACTGCATACTGCATAAATGACAAGCCTAACAGGCTGTTACACTTTCTTAAGAACGTCTCTTTTTTTCATGAAAACTTTTCTTTTCTATAATACCCCTGGAGGGACCATTGTGGAAACAAGGTTGCACTGACCTTTCAATGCTATCCCTGCCATTTTAAACTAGGGGTATTTTTATACTAGATCTTTCGTTTTTATTACCATTTCATACATGTAAATAGCCTTTCTTTCCTTTATTACATTTTTAATTTTTACTTTGTATGGCAAAATTTTACATACACACATAAACCAATCAATTGCAGTCGATTCGTTGGATTGACCAATCAGAACGCAACATTTCATAACCTGGTTTAGTTTAGCTGTTTGATTTGCCAGTGTGAATGGCGTATGAATGTCGTTAGTTTAGGCAGCTCAATTGGCTATCTTAACGACACACAGTAAATCATGTAGTATTTATTACACTTAGACTTATTGCCCGAGTCCCTGGTTTCCATGTGCCTTTTTACTTGAATGATGTCGCTTTGGTCAGCAGAGATTCTTTGCTACTCTGAAAAAATTTATTCTGTTGAAGCCCTCGCCTCAAGAACTTGTGTTGGCAATCAATTCACAGGATTCAACGACTTCCGTTGTTATTCACGCTTCAATTGGCAGTGTAAGCGTTGCACTGCCTTACGTATGCTACGTTTTCGTCACTAATTGTGTTCAAGGGGGGGGGGGGGGGGGGGTTTTT
>REGL01001479.1:61328-73136 GCA_004194395.1 Aurelia aurita complex sp. Pacific
GGGTGGGGGGGTTTGCTGCATTTCATTTTTGCAAGATGACAGCTGAGAATGGTTCTAGGCATGGTCATCTTTTTCACTGTTTCATTAAGAGTCTCTGTTGAGCATGATTTACTGCAGGGATACCAGGGAGAATCTATTGAGAGCATGTAATTTGTTTTAAGCAGCAGTAGGCATGATATTTACTATGTTGTTTAATTTCATCTACAAAGAGCAGTGGACATGATATTTAAAGATAAAAAGAGACCTATGCTGCTTTGTTTTAGGATGCCGGAACACCAAAGGATCAAAGAACAAGTAATGAACGCTGCAAGAAAAGCGTCTCAAAGGCTGAAAGACAAGTATAAGGATAGTAAGGTAAGCTTTAGACTGCATTCACACTATGCCGGTACAGTGTGAGGACGAAAAAAATGTGACGTTACTAACATTTTAGCTAGTGCTCAGACGATCCGGTAGAATTTGAGAGCGATTGAACATTCGATGCTGCCAATCTCTGTGCAGTCTCCGTGATAAAGAAGCTGGAGTTTTACGACAAAGACATTTTTCTAGGCCTAAAGAATCAATCAGCTTCGTTTCAAAAGCTTCAAATGGTTTCGTCATTGTCGATTTTCCACATGACGTCGTTTTTAAATTGTGTCGGATAGGGTTCCGTTGTCATATTCTGCCGTTTTCAAATTGTGCCGGCAAAGATGTGCTATTTTCATGTGAATGGGAGGCCTATCCGTAACAATGTTATACCGTTTTCAAATTGAGGCGGTATCGTGTCAACGTAGTCGTACTCTTTAGTTGTTGATTGAATGGTTAGAAATTACAGGGACTCTTCTGCCTTGAAAGAGTAAACAAACAGAAATTCATAGAACCTTTTCTTGTACCGGGTGTCCCAAAAGATGTATACGGATTTGGTTGAGTCCAGGGATGTGAATTTAGCTTCAATCAATGTCTAATCACTCTAAAAATGTTCCTCCATAGGTAACTTGAACATAGGTACCTCGTTTGTTGGTATTTATGCTTTGAGAGCAGACAGGTTAATCTTGAACGCTCGAATTTGCCTCTTCCTGCAAACCAGAGCTTAAGCCTTTTGGCCTTAGCAAATTTTTAAACCACAGAGTATAAATCAACGATAGCCTTGATAAAATTTGAGCAATATTAGATCTTGAGTTATTTTGTTGTCCAGAAGTAACCCTCTAGTCACCCATTGGGCAGTTTCTTAATTTTCATTAATTTCAGTTCTTAATTTCGATGTGCTTCAAGAATTTACTCAGGCCAAAAGGCCAAAGTTCTGGTTTGGACGTGGAGGCAAATTTGAGCTTTCAAGATTGATATTTCTGCTCTCAAAACATCAATGCCAACAAGCAAGGTATCTATGTTCAAGTTAACTATCGAAGAACATTTTGAGAGTGATTAGACGTTGATTGAAGCTAAATTCAAATCGCTGCAGTCAACCAAATCTGTATACATTTTTTGGGACACCCGGTATACGTGTCGTTGTTACCTTGGCAAACTGATAATGACAGCCCTCAACGATGATGACCATGAGTCGCATTTTATTGAAGTGGTAAATTTAGTCATCAAATGAGACTTACAAGATGATTCTAAAGCGGACCAAACAATAGCCTGCGTGCAGACTCTTGGACAGGACAGGATAGGAACGAGAGAGAAAAGTAGAGTCTGCGCAACCGAGCCACATTTCTTGTTCACAGGTTCCTAGGATTCAAGGAACCAAATTTGATTGGTTTAGGGAACTCAATCCTTTTTGTTAGTTTCTAAAGTGGAATTTTCAAAGCAAACAACGTTGAAAATCTGGAATCAGGAAACGTTTAACAAAGCATTTAAATTATGAGTTTAATGATTGTACAGACGAGACTAAAAGCAGTCTGTCCCCTATTGTTCTAAATGTTAGTTACTGCATTATTTAAGATGGAGCTAAATTCATGCATCACTGAGTCTCTTTGGCCCTGATTTCTTTGGATAAAGCGAATTAACACAAACTTCTGGAATATACAATAAAGATCTTTATCGATTCAAAGTTTCATTCATCGAAGAGGACAGTAGTTGGAAAAAATGCTGATGTCATTGAACAAGAAGAGTGGCTCAGTTGCGCAGACTCTACTTTTCCTCTCTTTTCAATTTTCTGACAGAGTCTGCACGCAGGCTAACCAAACAACCAATCAGACTGTTCCGTTGCCAGTACGAGGAGCCTTATTCACCAGCGCTATATAAATAAGAAAAATATGATTTGATTTTGTCATTTGGCTGTAACGAGCAACTCGATATCTTTAGAACATGAGCATTGCTTGTTCCAAATGTTTATTTAGGTCTGCGTCATTTTTCTTGTAGATTGGCTATCTTCGTAAAGATACTGATGGAAACACATCACTTGCTATTTTGAATCCTGATTCTTCAGGTAAATATTTCGTTTTTGTTGTTAATTGGTTTTTTCGGCTTCAGTATCATATTGAGAACATTTCTTCACAACGATACAGTAATGTTGAAAGCAAATTGAAAGAGATGCAAGAATCAATCTTTCTTTGTATACTTCGGTTATTGCGGTTTTTGATTCCATGATTATTTTAGGTTACAGCGTTTTTCTTTTCATGGAAAGAATTAAAAAAGAGTTTTGAAAAAAATGTAGGAAATTTTTTTTTGGTCTAAATTGATAGAGGAAAAACGGCAGAATTTTCAGTAAAACTGCAGTTGATAAAGGTGTACTTTATGCGCATACTAGCCGGTTTTGTGTTGTGCAGGAAAATATAAAGCCTGAGGTCTTAAAAGTACAGACCGAACTTGCGAGGTCTGTGCAATAAGACCGAGGGCTTTTATTTTCCTGTACAACTACAAAACCGGTTAGTATGAGTTTTATTACCTGATAGCTTCTAATTTTGACTCATACCCATTTTGTAACTGTTATGTCGCTTGAGTTTATTGTAAATCTCACAGGCCTAAATCAGTTGCTGTGGTGACGAAAACGCGTCCTTGTATCGTATTATACAAGGCTGCGGGAAAACCGCGGGAAGTGTGCGATTAACCAATAGGATTGGCGGGATGCTTGTATTTCCTCCTTTTTGAATCGTCAGTCAGGTAATAATATTGTGTGAAGCAGAAATCCGTCGTTTTTTTGTTTGCTTTTCAGCAATTTGATGACGTCAGAACCTCCAAATTAGTTGAAACTTATAAAAGAAGCTGCGATTCTGGGAATAACCACGATATCAAAAATCACAGCAACGTAACACAACAAAACACCTAAAGTTCCTTTCAAAATCCAAAGAAGCTGCAATAACCATTGACGCATTGTTTTTTAAAGATTTGATGCCTATGCTGTAAAATGATCATTGAAAATATGATGAATTGTTCAGTCGCTTGGCCTAGGCTTTACAAAAAAGATATACGTTGTCATTAGGGTGTCAAAACTTGCACAACTAGCTACTAAATTTCGTTAAATAGAATCGCACTTGACGATTACGAGAATATGACGTCATTCTTAATTTTAGAAATGAAAATAGGTGACTTTTGCAAGAATAGTTTCAGTTTGTAGCATAGTTTTGTTGCTATAGATAGCTTTTGTGTGTCATTGTTTGTAAACATTTCTTTTCAGGTCCACAGTCAATGCCAGTCAACTTGGGTAAATTTGCAGGAAAGCTTACGACAGGAAGTACAACACTGAATTCAGTCAAAGAAGATAAGAAGAATAAAGTTATTCCTGGTAATGTTTTTAACACTTCTTTAAGATCATACTGGGTGACCACTTTGAAGAATCTCTGAAAAATTTTGAATATGTTATTGATCTTGAGAATTTCTTTTTGTACTTTCGTTTCAAGGACTTGGTTGATTATTTTGTGACTATGATTTAAGAGATGTTGCAAAGTCTTGCAGTTGTTGGAATTTGTGTGTTACAAGCTACCTAGCTGTCATATTGTGGCATTGCAAGTCTTGATAATCAAATTGAATTTTTATTCCACATTACCAACCACATATATGTGCTGCTTATGTCCGCCATAAAACTATTATATCATTTCGGACTCAATATTACATGAAATGGATTCATTTTTCGCTAAAAATATCATGGTTCGTGAAATAGACTAGCTGTTTCGACAGATGATAGATTGAAAAAGGAGCTGTAAAATTTTTTTTGAATAAAATGAAACTGTAGAAATAAGAATGTGAGTTTGTTTGTTTTCGAGCATCCAATTGATATGGAAACTTTTTCTGATATTTAGGGCTCAAATCTTCAAAGAAGGCGGTGTAAAATTCTATTAAATTTTTCTTTGATTGAAAGGATTGGAAGGAACTTCAGTTACTTTGTTGTGATTCTGCCTTGGAAATTGTTGTATATATTGACTGTTTTTTACATATTGTGGCGTTTGTTTATGAAAAGAATCAGCTGAGTGTTTTGAAAGCGGTACAATCTTCAAGGAAGCCCTATTTTATGAAGGTCTAGAGTATGATGGCAAGCAGAAATCTGTCGCTCTTTTGGTCTACGATTGAGAAATTTGATGACATCATAGCCTCAAATAGAATGAATGCTGCTATTTTGAAATATTAAGGATATCAGAAAATTTCCATCTTAGAATTAAAGAGAAGTACCCTGAGTTTCAGTTTCATTTTTTTTTCATTTACACAAATTAACCCTTCAGCAAATTAAAATATATAACATCTATTTACAATGATAAATCCTTATGAATAAAAACCTAAAGCCCTATGAAACTTAATCCTTGCTGTTCTTCCAGGGAGTTGTGTTTGGCTTGAGAGTCTAGCTCTTTAGATGCGTTTTAAGTTGTTTTTTAAAACGATCAAGTATCGGTAACTCGCGAATTTCGGCACGTGTATCATTCCATGACTTGAGAGCTGCGTAATGAAAGCCCTTTTTTGCAAATTCAGTCCTATATCTAGGGATCTGGATATCCTTACAGTGCCTAATTAACAGAAGTTAACAGAAAGAGGTATTGTAACATATTCTTGTACCACCTTTTTTTAAAGAGTTGAACCCTGCCTTCTTGTTGTTTTGGCCCAAATTTGCAAAATAAATGATGGTAAACATCTCTTTTTCCAGTGTCATATTTGGCATATGGACCATACGGCTCATTCGGCCCAACATACGACTCGTCATTATCAAATATAACCAAAGAGGAGTCCGATCTACTATTGGAAACTTACGGTAGTGATGTCGGAGTTCAGTACGCTAAGAGGTAAGCAAATCTAACCTACAGTGATGGCCATTAACCGAGGAGCATGCATGGTAATTTTAGTATCAAAGGCAGTCTGTCATGCATCTGATTGGGTCATAAGGACAGTACAAAGAATAGAAGAACTGAATGGCGGTTAATTCTCTGACTTTCTACAGCCGTAGAAAGTGCTAACGATCAGCCTACCCTCGTTTCTAGTGCACATATTCACAAAGACGTCCGTTGTGTTGAGCTTTGACTTTATTGCAGCCAATCACATGCATGACAGACTGCCTTTAAAACCAGATTTTAGATTAATATCAAGGAATCTATTTTGAATGTATGAATGAAGCTCTGATACGCGTTTTGAGGGTTTCTTTCTCTTTATATTCCGGTAACTTTTAAAATAGACTGTTCAACACTTTCCCACATGTTATCAATCTTAAACGGAAATCTATCAGAGAGAAGAACAACGTGTACGCTCACCAATACCGTAAACAAAGGAAAGATGTACAGGGCACGAGGGCCTAAATTATACAATTATTTGAGATATTTTATGCGTTATGAATGTTTCAAGGGGAACATAAATCAATCAAAGAAAGGAAGAATAGTTATGAATACTGACATCTTTTAGCTTGCGATTGACCGTTCCTGATAGCTTGTCAATGCACACTGTGTCGTCATGCAAAGTACTGAAAATATTAATAGTTTCTTAAAACATTTAGAAGACGTTAAATCTACCAGTATAAGGTCGCCTAATGGTAATTGAAGTCAATATCCCCAATGAGACCTCACTATTTCATTTAATTAACATACGCTTTTTTGTTGTAAGGTAAGAAACGTTAAATGGGTAAATGGCCGTTATTGGCCAATTTAGTGATGCAAGGGTGTTCTCATGGTGTCTTTTGTCTTTGCGTTTTAAGACAAGCTCTCTGATATGTTTTGTTTTCTCCACAGCCTGCAGTCGTACGTTAAGAGTGCCTCAAGTTTTGCTCAAGATCTGGTGGATAAGTTTTTGGATGCAATAACAGAAGGAAGCCATTCCAAGTGGCTACGCAGGCAAGAGCAAGTAAGTTCTCTCTGTTTTTAGCAGATGTTTCATGCACTGCATAATTGCTGACAAAAACACCCTCAGTATACTGAATGTGTAAAAGAACACGCACAATGTTTGAGAATGTTCAACTCTCAGAATATCACAGCAATGATGCTGACAAAATTTCTTTTGATAGCTGACATCTTAAGTTAGATTTTAGAATTCACCTGGCTTAAATCGGTCTCTTGTTTCCAGAGTTATGGACGATTTTCGCGCGAAGACTTCTTCAAAATCTCTACAAGATGGCGAAACTGATGATCAAATTTCATTGGTTTTCCTGCCTTGCATCAGTAATAATTAAATTTTTTTTCAATGAATACTCAATATCATTAAGATACATGGTCTAACTACGAACTACAAATTAAAGCTAACAACAAAATATCAGCGATTATATGAAAAAACTTTAAGTTATACATCATTAATCAAGGTGAATTTTTCTAGATTTCGTTTTTGGATTTCTGCTTGTATATTGTGTTGAGATATCTTGTAAAAGCTTCTAAAAAGTGACAATTTTCATTATTTTGTAGAAATACGAGCTTTTGTTCACTAGTTGGAATTGATTCAAAATTTGGATAAGTCTCTTTTGCGTAATTTAAAAAGGTTTCTCGTGCTGCCTTGAATGCTTCACATTCAAGGTTAAAATGCGTCTCGTCTTTAATTTTGTTTTTATAAGTTGAGCAGAATCTTTTATATCTTTCTATTGGAGGTTACATGCATTGCCACATGGTGTCCGTTGGGGAATATAAACAAAGCTTTTCCATTCTCCCGAAAGCGTATGCTTAGCATGGGCTAAAGGATCTTCAAGTCCTCTCTGAAAGCCAGAATTTTTAGAGAAATTTGATTGAATCTAAGCATTTTCTGAATGTTTTTCGAAGAGAACTTCTGGAGAAAATCCCCATAACATCGGAAATGAGTAGCCACGTAGATCCAAGTTATTCAGCAATACATTGTAGAACATCGCATTTGAAATTTGAAAACATTAACCTTTCAAATGACTTTTATCTTTCTGACGCACACTGTTGATTAGATTAAATGTTTACACAATGTCTTTTTATTATTTCGATTTATCATATGGAGAATGCGACAGATAAACTTTCTGGAATTTCCAGCGATGTATCGAAGTGAGTTTTAGGCTCCACCTCGATACAAATGAGCTCAAGAGATTTATTAGGAAAATCCTCTCTAGGTTTGAAATTGACTGTATTCTTTACGTGAAGTGCTACACCGCCCCCATTTCTGTTCCTGTCACATCTTTTAAGAGAGTGATCATCGATGACTACAAGTTGATCCTCGACTTTGTCATCTATTTTTGTTTCAGTTACGACCAAGATATCAATCATTTTATTTCTTATCTTATCTACCGGGTGAGTCAGAAAAAAGATCCCCGCTTGGAAGGCCACTGCTCAATGAATATCAAAGAGATAATATTGAAAAAGTCTTGTTTTATTGCCAATATGTTCAATTATGTTCAGTAATTTACCCGGCCTTAATCGGCCATTCCTTCCTGTGGATATGGGTGATTTTCTGCAGAAAGCCCCTTCAAAAAACCTGCAAAAACAAATGAAAACAATGAGCATATTTTCCTTCCTAAAATTGATGACACTCACATAAATTCATGTATTTTGTCCTCTTTGGAGAATGGAATCCCCCTGAATAGGTCATCGATACCAGGGAGAGGACTTGTTCATCCTCCCAAGAGGATAGCACGTGCTAAAGCGTTCACAAGTCATTGCTGTAAGGCATTGTGAGGCAGGAATGTTAGGAAATCTGTTCATGATTTGGGCACGTTTTGAAGATTTTTTGAAGAGGCTTTCTCAAGAAAATCCCTCATAATTTCAGAATGGAGTAGCTGATTTCAGTCAGGTAAATTTTATAGTAGATTTGAACATTTCTACCATAAAACTAAATATTTGCCGATATCATTGTCTTGATGTCCAGGGAGCCGTGACCTTTCAAACGGGGATTCTTTTTCCTGACTCACCCGGTATCTTTGGGAGGAGACTATTGACATTCAGTGAGGCCATTACCAAGCCTTTCTTGCGACCTAAAGGGTGAATATGAGGTTCCCTATCGGCGCTACTGCTAGTATCCATGGTCTGAGTATCAGTTTCACAGGCAATTGACTCGAGACCCACCTCTACACTGTTCTAGAGCTACGGGTTATTTTGCAAATGTCGCCATTTATTTGACTAAAATTGGTCATACCATTCCAGAGCTACTTGTCATTTTGCTTGGTGGTAACTTTTGAATATTCTTTTGAAGAGAACTAAAAATCTCGATACCGTTTTCCCCAAATTTCAACCTTGAAATATGAAATTGTGTGTAATGATCCTCTAAAGAGCAAAACCTGATGACTAATATGTTCCTCTTACCTTGCATGTAAATGGATATGGGTTACTTATTTAAATTTCTAAGAAAACGATTGATGCAATTGTCAGCTTCTTGTTATAGAACTTTCATAATGATTTTTAAAAAAGTATTTGATTTCTAGAAGTACTTTTCAAGGTCACAGAAGGTGTTTTCACCAACAGTTTTGAGATGGTAATAAAAATAGTGATTATTGCTTTTATTTTCACCCTAGAAAGAAAAACAGAAAATTCAAGAAATGCTTGCGAAGCAAGTCGCTGAACAGAAGAAAAATGAACAACAAGCTAAGATGGAACAGAAACAAAATGTAACGGTAATTTTCAATTTATCTGGGTGCCTTTTGCAGACAAAGAGTTTGTATCGATGCCCTTGAATGTTACCACCTTGTGAGGGGCTGCACTCAAATCGACTCTTGCAAAACTTCCATGAGATGTTTTCGCAATTTTCCTATCTATAATGCCAGAATTGAAATACGCTAAACGTAGTAGGCACAGCCCTTCATCATTAATGATTAGAAATAGAACGCACAGTACAGTGCCCAAGTCTCTGCTGCCTCACAAACGTGATCTTCCAAAGCTTGTAACTCAACGACTTTACAACACATTTTAATGATTTTATTCTCTAAAGTTGATTCAATGTCTTAAAATCACGAATATTTTACCTTGTATTCGGTTTGTTTTGTCATTCATTCAGCATATGTAAATAAACGTTGAATACATTAAGGGACACCCTATACTTACCAAAAAGTGACTTACTTCCATTAGCGTCCTGGATATACTGTTGAATTGTGATTTATGCATAAAAACCTTCTGTGTTTCTTGATGTTTTACTTTCAGGATCAATAAAGAAAACCTTTTACCGTTAATTACCACAATTTGATTGTCTTACCCACAATTTGATTGTCTTACCGATCGCTGAAATTGTGCGGAAGACCAAATGTATTTAATAGATGATGGTTGTTTATTCTTCCTGGAGAGAGACAATGACATGGCATGAACAAAAACGTTATTTTCGAGCAAAAGTTTTNACAAAGTGACTTACTTCCATTAACGTCCTGGATATACTGTTGAATTGTGATTTATGCATAAAAACCTTCTGTGTCTCTTGATGTTTTACTTTCAGGATCAATAAAGAAAACCTTTTACCGTTAATTACCACAATTTGATTGTCTTACCCACAATTTGATTGTCTTACCGATCGCTGAAATTGTGCGGAAGACCAAATGTATTAAATAGATGATGGTTGTTTATTCTTCCTGGAGAGAGACAATGACATTGCATGAACAAAAACATTATTTTTGAGCGAAAGTATTTGAGAAAACATTGTATTTTTGGATAGGAGTCTATAATCTGCAATTCCATATGAAAATTTGAGTCCTGAGCGACACAAAGACACAAGAAACCGATTGAAGTGACATTATGGCAATAAAATTCAATTTGATAATCATTTTGATAATTATTTCGGTGTATGCTTTGAAACCAGATAGCTCCTAGAAGCACAAATTCCTACAGGCTCAAAGTCATATCAAAATCTTGCAATATACCTTTTAGTCACAAAGTCAAATAAAGAATTGTGATGATCGGTAATATGGTCAAATTTTGATGACTTTTTACAAGGTGCAAGATTTTTGCACATCCACTGAATCATCATTTTTTATTTCAGGATCCCATTTCGATAACTGATTCTGGCAAGGAAAAGGAAAATGGTACGTAAAATATTGTTTTGTCAGGTTTCCAAAAACAGTTTTCCTGCACCGGATGAGTCAGAACCACTTTTCGTGTATTCGGTCAAACAGGAATTCACTCTTCGTAATTTTAATGTCTTGATCAAGATTTCCTTGAATAGCTGACTTAACATCTTGAATTTAAAATCCTTGTGGAGGGATTTACCGGTAGAACTTCTTCCGTCTGTTCGTTTTGCCCTCGCAGTGTGCTTCTTCGCAATAATATCAGCGCAGTGAAAGCATTGAAAACATTGAAATTGACTACTTTTTTAAGTTTGAAAAACAGCAACGTATCATGATAATTCAATTTCGATGAGGGAGTGACTGTTTTGCATGGCTTTTTCGATTCATCAGCAGTGCGTCGTCTCTCTTTCTTTACCAGGTCTCATATTGTTTTGTGCTTAAAGGGGCTCATCTCATTTTTGTAGAAACGGTGATTTTGAAGTTTTTTTTGAAAGGCAATAAGATAAGTCTTGGTCTTGACAGAGGAACGACCCAAACATTCATATCCTTTACGATTACTCGGCTAGAAGTGGATTGTCGACGGTTGCTTTGTTGTGGCTTGGGTGAAGCCATCAAAACTGTAGAAAACGATGAAAACTTACCGAAAACGATAATGTTTACAGATTTGCTGAAAATTTGGCGAATTTCCCTTTAATCGGATGACCCAGACATTATCTGCCACAGGAATCTGTCAGTCAAAATTGCTTGGCAACTGAAGTTATTTAAATTGACTCTCGTTGCCAAAGTAACAAATTACGATAGTGAGAAATTGGCACCCGGAATGTCAAAATTGTTGAGGAACTGAATTCCAAGACAGGAATTTTGAAAATAGAGGTTTTTTTCGCATACAATCGGCAAAACCTCGAAATACTGTCAATTCAACACAGAATATATTAACAAACCTTTTGCAGCATCTTATAAACACAGAAAGACAAAGTATCTAAAATATATATAGAATCCATGTTCTTTATGCAACCCAACGTGGAAGTTGATTTACAGGGAGTGCGTTCAACATTGGGCAAGTAGACTTCCGAAAGGGCGGACTGAGATAAAAAAGGCGAGAGCCGGGCAGGAGGGTTCACTTACTTTTTTCTTTCTAAGATTGAGTCAGTGTTCTTTGTTGCAGGCTTGCAGATTTTTCAATGAATAGTTGAATTTTTTTTCATGTTAGAGACTTATTGGCTGCGGTCACACTACGGTATTTTCCCGTTGTGATATGAATTGCTTCACTTTATTACAATTTGTTTTTGTAGTCAAAAAATACGGCAATATAACGGTACAATGACACCCGGTCACACAGTGATATGGCTTATCATGTGACGATTACGCAAGGCTGTGATTGGTTCATTCTCCAAAACAACGCTAAAATATAGCTCAGACCTTGTTTTTCCCATTGATTTGCATCTGATTGTTTTCTTATGGAATCAGCTATCAGGACCAAAGCGCTGTAACAGCGTTGTCAGTGA
>REGL01001480.1:40837-52949 GCA_004194395.1 Aurelia aurita complex sp. Pacific
CCTTGTCGCTAAAGGCAAGCATGATATTGGGAGATGCATTCTAAGCCAAAGTAAAGGATCTTTCTTCAAAAATTTTCCCCGTTCACTGATTTATAGCAAAACTGTCACAAACGATAAAGGTTTCCTTGTCGCTAATGGCAAGCATGATATTGGGAGATGCATTCTAAGCCAAAATAAAGGGCGTAGCCCCGAACATTTTCCTGGGGACCCCCTCGTTTCAATACCTCCATTTAATTTACCCTGGCCACACCGCTGCTTGCTATACGTTCAGTCGGTCCGAAAAAATTTAGTCGGTCCAGAACATGTTGACAAAATTTGAATTGAACAAACAAAATTTGAATGTGCGCCCCTGTGCGTGTGTTGGTTCAGTTTGTTTTCCATTCCGAATACGCTGCACTCACTGACTGTTATTTCTAGTCCTATCCCTACTACGCAAGTTCTACGCACGTAGGGCAAATGAAATGATGAATTGACCTGGTGTCTCTGGTCCAAACACGACGAGCCTAGCCTATGCCTGATGGTCGCACGGGTCGCTCTCTGCCCTTCCAGATTTTCTCTTCCTGGGAAGGTTCTAAGATATTTACCGACTTATCCTCTTCTTCATTCACGTCTTAGCAGTTTGCTTTGCATTATGCATCGCGCCTTTCTTCAGCTTCTATGTGCAGCTTGCCCAGACAGAGTAGCTTGGCCCAACTCCGTCCGCCATTGCTCGTGCAATTTTCCCGCCTTTTTGGTATGGCAAGCTCCTTCGCAGAGGTGCTTCAACAAGTACCCAATAAGTTTATTCAAACACCCCCGTCTTAGTGCCCCGGTACATCCTACCCCGGTGATTGGAGCAAGATTGGTCTCTGGACAAGACGTTAATCTCCCCGGTACAAAATGCCTCACAAGTGAAACCTCAGCTGCAATTTGGCGAACCCAGCGGAGAATTTTGAGAAAATCTATCCCTCGTAGAAACAGTTCCCCGCCAATAATTATGCCGTCCTCGTTACATAATTGGAACTCCCCGGTGAAAATTTGACCATATTTTTCGGTCACTAGCACCCCGGTGAACATCTGACCTCTTGCCGGGGCACTTAGACGGGGTATTCAAGGTGCTTCAACAACTGCTCGACTGCTCAATAAAAGTGAATGCAAAGATACTTCCACTTTTAGTCTCAAGAGAATAGAATATACAGGAAACACAGATTTTTAGATACACAGCAGCATGTATGAAAAAACGAAAGGCTAGCAGCCCACGACTCAATACAAAACCAGTTATCACGACAACAACAACATGTTTTATAACTGAATTGAATTGTTAAAACGGACCGACATGTTATGCTCCTGCGCAACATTGTATTTCCGCTACAGTGATAGTACTGCAAGAATGGAATGGAATGGAATGGAATGGAATGGAATGGAATGGAATGGAATGGAATGGAATGGAATGGAATGGAATGGAATGAAGCAAGTCTAAGCAGCCCCAACCAATTAGACAAACTCGCCTAGGGTTTGTTTACACCCATTTCAAGTAATGTGATCAGTCTCTAGATAAAACATCTTTTTGATTCTCCAACATACTGCATGCCATGCAAAGTTGTGCCATGAGTGCAAAATATGGTATATAGCATAATACTAAAACTTCCCAAGAGTATGGTCACATGACTTCAAATGGGTAAAACAAACCTAGGTTCATTGCCACATTTCATACACGATTTTCAAGGGTCCAATAGTTTGCAGTTTATCACCTTACTATCGACCTCACTCAAGGAAACACAAAATGGCCACCATTATGATGAAGGTTCTTCTCCAGAAATATTTTCAGCAATCGCTCTATTTAATGGCGAAAGAATATTCCAGGTACTTTCCAGGTACTCCAGGTCTTGCTCCGCTGATGTTAAAATTGATACTCTGCCAAATAAAGATGAAGTTGATTGTTTGATAGCCAAGCACAGGGATAGAAGAAGAGTAAGCTAGACTCGATTCTACGACACCCTTTTCGTGATGCTAAGTGATGTGGGCAGGGCACACCACTCCCCATCCGTCACAGCTTAAATTCTACATGGTTTGAACCGCACACAACTTCAATGCGTGCCACAACACAACAAATACACACCTGAATGAAAAGTAAAAAGCCCAACACTATCTTGAATCCAGGAACAGATGCCAGGATTAGGGTTAGGAATTAAGCGGGGATGGCTCAATGGTAGCAGGCTTGACTTTGGCTCCAATCTGAACGTCGGCGGTTCGCGAGTCCTCGCCCTGCCGAGCCTGTCGGGCGAGCTAGAGTAGCTAGAGTAGGAAAGGTTGCCATAGAAGTGTGGTCACATCGAGAGGAAGGACCAACGCTGCTTCGATAAGCTCAGCTTCTCAGCATCCTAAACTACCTCCAGATACTAGGTAAAAATACAGAAAATACATGCCATGGAAGATCAACAGTGAAAAGGGACAGATGTCCTTGTAAAATGGATGAGATTACAGTTAAAGCATATATAATATTTACTCACCAGCCATGCAGGGGAAAATACTGCAATGTTTCGTTTGGACAGAAGTTCCAAGGCTTGAACAGTTGTGACCACCATTTTTTGGCATTGGATTATTGCAATGTCTCCTTCGCTGTTGTGTTCCACCTCCACAGGATGCGCTGCAAGGACCAAATCCTGACCAGTTTGAGTAGCTTCCATTTACCACCGGGTCACTTGCATTTGAATTATCTGCGAAAAAGTAGAGACTCTCGATTAGCAAAGATATATTTAGAAAATTGGAACGAAATTACCAGGTGGAGCATAGGTTCCAAATCTTTAAAAAGGCTGGTGTAAAATTGAATGACCTATTTCTTTGAACCGAATGACTTCAAAGAAACTTTGGCTATTTCTCTATAAATTCTACCGTTGGACTTTTCTGAAATCTTAAATATTTTCAGAATAAGAGTGTTTTCCTTCTTTTTGAATGATTCAAGAAAGAATTTCAGTAAAACTTAAAGCCATCGTAATTTCTAGACGGTTTGATGCAACTTGAAATGATTGCGTAGAAAACCATAGTTTATGGATGTCTACGATATGGTATCAAGCAAAAGTCTGTCACTCTTCTGCTTTATGATTTAGAAATTTGATGACCTCACATCCTCAAATGAGTTTAAATGTAAGATACGCTGTAATTTCGAACAATGTTCAAAATTTCTGGAAAGTCAAACGGTAGAATTATAGATAAGTGTCTAAAGTTTCTTTCAAGCCATTAGATCAGAAGAAGTAGGTCATTTAATTTTACACCCACCTTTTTACGCCAAGTTAAAGATTTGGAACCTATGCTGCCAGATGGAATTCAAGAACCGAACATTCAGCTCGTGACAGAAACAAGTTATGGACAAAAAGCAGTTTCGAGCAGTTCGTCTACATTCGCAGTTTAACCAGTCAGCTGTAGTCCCTCAACCAGCAATCGCTGATCACTTTTTTTGGACTCTCTTACCGTAAACATTCGTTTTAGAAAAGGGTGCTTTTATTAGTATTTTATGAATCGAGAATTTTAATTCAGTTTTCCAATACGGGTGAGTCAAAAAAAAGTTTAAACACTTGGCGGCTGTTGAATAAAAATTATGTGGTCGATATTCAAAACTAATATGTTAATCTATCGGACAAAGGTTAACTTAGATGAGAAGATTTTTTTGTTTGATAAAATCACTCATCTTTTAAGACCCAAAAATTAGAAAAATTCTTGTGAGAGTTTTGTATGGGAATTGAGAATTCCACCTGCCATTCTGGTCCATGATTTACGTGCTATTGAAATCAAAACTCTATTTCTGAAACGGACCATTGAATTGAATTTCAATGTCAAATAAATCATGAGTCAGAATGATGGAATGTGAAATTCTCAATTCCTATGCAAACCTCTTACAGGCAGTTTTTTCAATTTTGGGACTAAGATGATTTTACCAAGCAAAATTTTCTTATCTAAATGAACCTTTGTCCGATAGATTAAAGTTTTAGTTATGAATATCAGCCTCATACTTTTTATTCCACAGCCCAACAAACGTGGAAACTTTTTTTGATTCATCCGACTTTGTAAGTTTTAGGGTTTTATCGAGAAGGACCCCTTGAAAATCAGTATTACTGAAGGGCTATACCCTCCTTAATGGGAATCTAAGCATATATAAGCCTTCGATGAAAATAACCTTGCAAAGACAATAGGCCGATACACGTGCCGCACCATATTTGGGTAACTGATCTACGTCAACAGGAACTCCTGATATCTCATAGGCTAGAGTTTGACCGCGAGTGGCTAGCGCCACTTTTACATGTTACATTCTCTTTTTAATATAAAATGAAAAAGAAATTTGGAATGAAGGAGACAAGATGAGCATAAGGTCGGCCGTGGTATAACTAATCATAAACAACATAAATTTGATGTTTATAAAAGCAGGAAATAAAGTATGTCGTGAACGGGAGAATGTTAGAATGTAGAAATCATACTTGTGCTATGAAGATTTCTCCTTATTCTCTTGGTATGATCAAATGTGACGTAATTCATCTCAGCTGCATTGATCCCCGTAGAAGGTATATCGAAGTTCTCTTTTGCAGCGCCTTGCTCCTCGAAGAACTCTAGTTGTTCGCTACCATCAGATCTTTCAATATTCTCACCGAAGAAGGTCGTCAAATAAAGCTGGATTTTCTCTTCCAATAAGTTATCAATTTGAGTTTTTAGTTCTACTGGCATTTTTGATGCTATTTTATTGTCGTTGAATATCCTCGTTGATACCAATGTTAAAACTGAGAACAGGAAAACCAGCCTGTTCATTTGTCTTTTGATTTGTTCCCTGAAAAACAAAAATGTCTTCGGCGCTGATGCAGACTTGAAAGCAAGGCTCAAACCTCAGTGAAGGAGATATCTCCTTTCACGCGATACCTATTTGAAAACTGTGAAAATTGTGACGGATAGGGAAAAATGGCAAATTGTTTGCAAGCAGATTTTTAAAACGGAGCTCTAACCGGCTTCGCTTCCTCTTTCGAAAGAGACCTTAGCTTTTACTATAAAGCAAATAGAGCTGAAATATCATCGAGAAACTTTTTAACTCTGCATAGTTTTTGGTCGTACTTTAGTTTCTCTCAAAGCTTGGCAATCTTAGCCTGCGTGCAGCCTCATGAGGCACGCAGGCTACTAGGTATAAACATTTTGAAGCTCTCTAATTCTGCAGCTTCGTCTGACAACTGAAAGAAAATCTCCAAAAATATGAAAGAAGTGTTAACCTAAATCTTCGATGTGTTTCTAAAATAATTAGTAACAAATAAAAACTTACATCATTAGAAGTGAGACTTGATGAGCCGTTGCTTTTCCTCGAGCGCTTGCTCCTCGCTGGATGCAAAATGCCAAACTGAAAACAAGCTTGTAGCGAGTCAAAGAAGCAACGGACCATTTTACGGATAGCCAATCACATCGAAGAACCATGCATTGGAGCTATTCCCTAAGGTAAACAAACTCGGAACTCTTTGTGGTTGCTTGTAAAGGCTGAATTCCGGTCAGTGGAATTTTCCGACCGAGTGAAATTTCTATTGTTTACGAGGGAAAATGCCGCACTCAAATTGAATAGAACGTTACGGCTGAGCGACCTTTTCCTGTGTAAGATTCTGCCCGCTCGGAAAATCCACTGACTGGAAATCGGTCTTTACGCCATAAAATACAAGTGACTTTCATTCTCCCTGGAGTAACTTGGTGCAAAACTTTGCCGTCTTTCTATTGTGTGGTTGAGTTATTGTGAATTCAAATGGAAGTTTGTTGTTGGTTGGTTTGCAATTGATGGGCTGATTTGGGCTCGTCCCTTGGGGATCCCTTAGTTTTTCCCATTTGCAAACACTCGAGAGAGAGAGAGAGAAATGCTATGGCAGCATGTGTAGGAAAAAAACATTGATAAAGAATAGTCATGAAAACAATTATTGATATCTTTCACGTCACGGTATCTTGGGACCTTGAAATCTCGTTTCAGAAAAACACTTGTGAAGTTACACCAGGCAACTTTCTTTGAGGCTTTTCCCACGGGATGTTGTTTTGACTGGAAGTGATGAAGACAAAGATGAACACTGAAGAAAAATGTTCAAAGGCAGATCAGAGGGCCTGTTTACTCTCCTAAATTGCTTAACCCGTCCTAAATTGTTATTTCCGATTTTCAAAAAAGACAATAGCTCTACCAAAGAGACCAACTAGACTAGACGAAATTTCCGACGATCATCCTAAAAATTCGCAGCGAAAAGACTGCATTTTACAGAGTTTTACAACCAGCCCCTATGGTGAACAGAAGCAGAGTGCCTAATAAAATACGCAAATTAAATTGCTATCAACATGTTATCCAGTCGCTTTAAATTTGCTAATGTGACAGACAAAATACGCGGAATACGCGAAATAATACTGCTTGATAACAACAATATGTTCACTCTAACCTGATGCCCTCAATATACAAGGGCACACATATGATACCCATATTACGAAGCATAAGGTTCAAATCTCTCAAATCTTTAAAAAGGTGGGTGTACAATTCTGTCAAATTTTCTTTGGATTGAATCGCTCAAAACTTCAGAAGGAACTAAGGCTATTTTGCTGTAAATCTGCCGTGGAAATTTTCTATATTTTGATTATTCTAAAATGGAGGCGTCCTATTTTCGTTGAAATTCATGGGACATTTTGATAAATTTAAAACCATCCTAAATCCTAAATCAATAGAAGAAGAATGATACAATCTTCCAGACAACCATAATTTATAAAGTTTTACCATAGGTTGGTAAGCATAAATCTGTTGCTCTTCTGGCTTCGGATAGAAAAAATCGCCCAAGGTTTGTTTACACCCATTTCAAGTCATGTGATTAATCTCTTGATAAAACATCTTTTGATTTATCTAACATATTTCGTACCATGCAAAGTTGTGCCATGAGTGCAAAATATGGCATAATACTGAAACTTCCCAAGAGTACTGTCACATGACTTGAAATGGGTAAAACAAACCATAGCCGATTAGGTCTATTTAGAAATTGATGACGTTATACTGTCACATGCAATAAATGCCACCATCTTGAAACTAATTAAGATATCAAAAAATTTCGACGGAAGTTTTACAGCAAAGTACGCTGAGTTGCTTTCAAGCAATTTAATCTGAAGAAAAATGCAATGGAATTTTGTACCTACCTTTTTACAGATTTGAGTCCTATGCTATTTTACGAATGACCATTAATAAGGCTCTACAACTAAATAGTTCATATATACAGAATAAATATGGTACAGCATTGACCTTTAGCACATTTTCAAGAAAGATACATAGCGTTTAAACAACATTAAATACCAGAAGAATTACAGTACAGTTCTTGCGTAACCTAACATAATTCTCGTTCGCAACACTTCACTAGAAATCGTGAGGATTCGACGAATAGACATTTACGGTAAAGATGGCATCGGGGAGCATTTGCCCAAGGTGCATTGCGTTCCATTCCATAATCAACAGTCCTTGCGTTCCTTTGGGCATCAAAACAATCATTATTGTATTGTTTAAGATTTTAACATTGTTTCCTTTCAAAGCATTTAGATCCAGTTGGCTGACTTTTAATGAAATCTTGATTGTCTTGATTGCCAAGGGAATGCAAGGAGCGATTCTTTAGAAATTCGATAATGACGAATGCATCTTGGTCAAATGCCCCACGATGCCATCTTTTCCGTAATCATCTATTTGACCGAATGCGGCGACGAATTCAAATGGATTCGTAAGAACGCTTCTGAATTTTTAACCCACGGGGGGGCACTTGGTACCTGATATGTCATCATGTTCATACGAAATAACGAAGGAAGGATGCCTTTCTTTAAGTTAGGAACGGAGACACACGTTGGCCTGTGTTTGGGGGTGCCAATTCCACCATAATTTCAAAGAAGAGTCTACTTTTTTTGTATCTAATAAATCAGAACTCTTCTGCAATGATATCTTGATTAAAATTTTCAAAATAGAATTTGTAACGAGTCAAAGAGCTTAGCAGACCAGCACAAGGCGTTTCATCTTAGCAGACAGCAAGTTCCTCCTCTCCAAATCACACCGGCAATATAACAATTTTAGCTACTGACTTTTCAGCGATTAGAGTACCTGAACTCAAGAAATTCAATTTGACACGGGAAAGGGCATGTTCTCAAGACAATTTTCTGCAATTAGGGTATGTATTTGGTTAAAGCAAGGCAGCGTTTCCACCTTTGTACAGCATGATACTATGGGAAAGTATAGGAGTGGTCCCGGGATTCATAATCATAAGAGCTTTCAGGAGGCGGTAAGGAATCTGTGCTTACCCTTTCGAGTTCATACGACCATTGAAGAATTCACAATAGCCCTACAAATGTTCATAAATCTCATAAATTCAGAAAGAATTATAATGAATTCAGGGATGTTAAGTTACGAAAGAACCATATTGTATGAACGACAAATTAACATACACATTAAAATAATGTTTAACGATTAATGAATTCAGCAGCTATATTGAGTGGAAAAAAAGTGCGATGTTTGAACGATATCATCATTAATTATGTAAAAGTCCCTCAAATTTCTATCTGAGCTTTTATGTTTTGCGTGTGATATTTGTAGATGTTTGAATTTGTAGATCTTATTTTCAAGCCACAAAACTTTGATGCAAACAATGAAATGACGTGAAGTAGTGATCGACTCTTAAGTTTGTTGTGTTTAAAAACAGTAAAAAATGGGATTTTTATTTTCAGAAAGATTTTACTGAACCTTAACAGAAATTGCCAAAAACCTGAGCATCTCATAAAACAAATCATAAATTGAAACGTTATTATCTTCACAACTACTAGATATACGTCAGTTTTTCTCAAACATTTTGTAACAGGCTTGAATCCTTCTCATGCTTGGCGAAAGTCCCTCAAAGGCACCTACAGTACGCTTGCTAGCAATTAATTTGCAGATATCTCTGGATGTATTTAAGAATAAAACTGTAAGGATTTAGGAATCTACATCAAATTGGCAATTACTGTGGGATAAATAGATTATCAATGCATTTCAGACAAATCTGACTGAGCACTTTCAAAAAGTGCAATACATGTAAAATCTACTTTAATTTTAGGACGCTGCTACTTCTCAAAATCTTGAGTTACCTTATTAAATGCTCATTGAACGGGTGTAAACTAACATCCGTAGAATAGGTTTCTTCAAAAATCTTCTTAAAAATTTCCAGCAACTTAGGCACTTCCTATGCTTCGTGAAGGTATTGCATAAAAGTTTGAGATTGCAATTTATGCAATCGGATTGGTTCATCAAGATGAGGCTTGATGGGAGGTTAGCATTGTCTAAGCTGTCATTAACACTTAACATTGATCATGTGTACTGTACGATTCATTGTGTCCTGCCAAGAGGATCACTTTTGCGCACGGGGTAATATGTAAAATGCATATACCTCCTTAAAATGTAAATAAATGATATGGCACAGTAGACTAAATGAAAAATTACACATTAACAACATAACAGGGACATTGAAACAAATATTGTATCCATGCATCAACTATATACTTGCTAAACCTTGATTTATATGTTCTTGAAATTGACAACTCAAGACTTAGCTGATTGACAACACAATTTAAGCAAATAAATTGAAGTTAAATTGCATACTTATCAAATAGCTTCTGTTGCCTGTCCCAGCTTATGTGCTTGCTTAGCCTCTGCTGGGGCATTTTTTACATAAATCACCCTGTTATGGGCCTTCAGTCTTTTGAAGAGGTGTACATAAACCTTGCACTGAACGTACATGAAAACGAGGCCTCCAGCAAAACCAATCGCCACCACTACCAACTTTGTCCAAAATGGCCACTTGAGTTGCTCATCCTTGATCTCCTCTGCTGTTCTTTCAATGAGAACCCACAATGACCACACAATGCATGTTATTGCAATAATATGAAATGAAACAGAGCAGAGAACTTTGCGTCGTTCACCTTGGGTCATCTCCAGTGCTTGCCACTAGAAAGAGAAAAGCACAGGCGTTACTACTGCACAGTTCTCACAGATTTCACAAATCTCAACCATCTTAGCACAGGGTTTACCAGTGCACAGTTTTTCACTTCAGTTCACCAGCCTAAACTAGCGCACACTAGCGCCCATCAAAGTGGGATGGAGCCATTCCTAAGATAATTGTTAAAGAAGTTGTTAAGTGNAAATCACCCTGTTATGGGCCTTCAGTCTTTTGAAGAGGTGTACATAAACCTTGCACTGAACGTACATGAAAACGAGGCCTCCAGCAAAACCAATCGCCACCACTACCAACTTTGTCCAAAATGGCCACTTGAGTTGCTCATCCTTGATCTCCTCTGCTGTTCTTTCAATGAGAACCCACAATGACCACACAATGCATGTTATTGCAATAATATGAAATGAAACAGAGCAGAGAACTTTGCGTCGTTCACCTTGGGTCATCTCCAGTGCTTGCCACTAGAAAGAGAAAAGCACAGGCGTTACTACTGCACAGTTCTCACAGATTTCACAAATCTCAACCATCTTAGCACAGGGTTTACCAGTGCACAGTTTTTCACTTCAGTTCACCAGCCTAAACTAGCGCACACTAGCGCCCATCAAAGTGGGATGGAGCCATTCCTAAGATAATTGTTAAAGAAGTTGTTAAGTGCCATTCATAGCCAGAACCAGATGTTGTCATGTCTATTTCTGCTGTGGACAGCACAGAATGTTGTATTCTAGTCATTGTCTAGTTTAGTTTTAACTGTGATAGAAAAAGACCACGCAACCAAAATGTTTGAAAGTATCTTTCACTTTTGAAAAACTGACATTTACAGTACTGACTACATCTTGTGATTTGGAAAGTATGCTGCATTGAATAAAGCATCAGCAAAGGAAGTTTGAAACATTGTTGTGAGCTTGTACTGTAGCCGTGGCCAAGTGGTTAAGATAAACATTTTAACAATATATAATTTCGTAAGTGTCTAAGTTTCACTTGTATTTTGATAACAATTTTGCAAGTTTTGACCCAATGACCCAAGTTTTGACCTGCACAACCAAACTTTATTCGCCGATGCTAAAATATGCAATGCAAGATGCCAAGACTCCGCTACTTTGATTTTATATCTATACTGTATCGAATGATGAAAATTTAAAAATGCTAAATATAGCCTCATAACCATGGCAACCAATGTTTTACTGTGTAGTCAACAAAATTTGTATACTGTTTTTTAATTGTTGCAGATATTAATCTCAAATATACGCCAAATTATGCTTACACATGTATTTGATGATATCCAACTGAATTTGAAACAAAAAAATTCAATTTAGTGCCTTATTTCATTGTTTCAATCATCTGGTAATAATCATGATAATCATAACTTAAAATCCTCTTATTGTCATAGCAACAAGAACAATAGAGATAATTTGATTTAATCATGTAATTTTGATTGTTTGCATCAAAGTACATCGATTTACCAAGTTGAAAGATTATAGCTTCTATAACAGCAAAGAATACGAGGGGGGAGGGGGACCCTCCCTCGGGTATTGACCGCTTCAAAATGCTAAGGCGAGATAGGGTTAAAAGGACATTTCTTCCTGTAACCATCAAGCTAGCAGGACCCTAATGATAACAATATTGTAAATATTGTAAATATTGATAGGTTATCCTGTATAAATATTCGTAAGTTATTTATTATTATTATTATTAGGCACAAATTTTCAAATCTCATGGGTTCTACCCCCCATGCAAGTGCCTGCGTGGGTTTGAATCCCATTCCTGGCACCTGGGGGGTACTTCCATTGTTAAAAGATACTGGACATGCCACTCATATGGGTGGGTTTTTTATCAGGTCTGTTTTTAACCATAATTCTGGAAGATGGGTAGTTAGTTTCAGGATTTTCTTATCAATGGGCCCCATAATGCTAATTCACACAAAAAAACTGAACTTTTCCTTCGTTTCAAATTGACAAATTCATACACATGGGTCAGAAATTTCCTGATATTCATGCAAATGGGCTTAGAATATTTTAATATTCTGTCATACGAATGGGTCATTTTCTCAAAGTCCAGATGTAGGTTGGCATGTTCACAATTAAGTACCCCCCCCCCCCCCACCACAAACCACAAGCTGGCAGCCAACTCAGCTGTCCATCCTTCCGAGG
>REGL01001481.1:0-36073 GCA_004194395.1 Aurelia aurita complex sp. Pacific
AGCTATTTAGTTGCAGAGTTATTCAACTTTTGCGATAGATCCCACCGATTGCAACGTCTCAGGTAGATAGATCCTATTTTAGATAGATTCTTCAGATATTCCATTAATTGATTTCTTATAGCAATTTTTCGATGCAGAATTGAATGCTGAGTTCGAAAAAGTTCCCCAGACAGACTGCTGTAACTATTATAGTTGCAGAGTTATTCAACTTTTGCGATAGATCCCACCGATTGCAACGTCTCAGGTAGATAGATCCCATTTAGATAGATTCTTCAGATATTCCATTAATTGATTTCTTATAGCAATGTTTCGATGCAGAATTGAATGCTGAGTTCGAAAAAGTTACCCAAACTGCTGTAACTATTTTAGTTGCAGAGTTATTCAACTTTTGCGATAGATCCCAACGATGGCAACGTCTCATGCAGATAGATCCCATTTGAGATAAATTCTTCAAATATTCCATTCATTGATTTCTTATAGCAATGTTTCGATGCAGAATTGAATGCTGAGTTCAGAAAAGTGATTCACACTGACTGTATCTATACACTTTAACAAAGTTTTCTTAGCAAAGCCTTGACCATTTTCGCCTTTAGGGTTAATTGCCAAAGACACGTCAACGAGTACCAACTTCACCCCAACAGAAGGCTCAAACTTTACTTTCGCATTTGACATCGCTGTAAACCTTGAACCAACAGTAATTTGGTTCAGAAATGGAGCTAGACTGGTACATGGATATCAGCTGGCAAAAGAAGTAGTAGGACTTCATGGAAACTACACAATCTACAGATTCAGCCTTTTCAAGCCAACGTCAAATATGACCGACTCTGGGCGCTATGAAGCCTATATCATTTATGGAGACCATCGAATTCCATGGAAGCAATTCACTCTTACGATAACAGGTATGGACATAGCATTGAACTTAATTCAGTTTAATTGAGCTGAATTGCCAGATAGCAAGGGGAAATTTTGTCGCGTACTCCAGAAATAAGTATACAGGTTTGGTAAGGTCCAGCGATACGAATTTAGCTTTTCTCAATGGCTAATCACGCTCAAAGTGTTCCTCGATTGTTAACTTGAACATAGTTAAAAAGTTCACAGATTTGGTTTGCTCCAGCCATGAGAATTTAGCTTTAATCAATTGCCAATCACTGTCAAAAAATGCTCCTCGATAGTTAGCTTGAACACAGATACAAAATTACACAGATTTGGTTGGCTCCAGTGATGTGAATTTAGCTTTACTCAATGGCTAATCACTCTCAAAATGTTCCTCGATAGTCAACGTGAACCTAGGTACCTTTACCTCTTTTGCTGGTATTGGTGCTTTGAGAGTAGAGATATTAGCCGTAAAAGCCCAAACTTGTGTCCACCTCCAAACCAGAGGTTTGGCGCTTTGACCTAAGCAAATGTGAAGCACAGAAAGGTACTACCCTGGGTACCAGAGCCAACAAAAACAAAAATAATAACAAGCAAAAGATCCTCATTTTCTTACAAATTCCAAGGCTCTGGTACCCAGGGTAAGAAAGCCACCAAAACAGGTGAGCACATGGTATTGGACTGAAGAGAGCTGAATTGCTAAATAGCGAGGGAGGAATTTTTATAACAACATCAATCATGCATGGCTCTGATTGTGACCGATCAGTAAATCCTTTCCCCCGCTGTCAATAAACTATGCCGCACAAAGTTTGATCTATTATTGTGAATTCATTATTGTTACAAGAGAAAGGTGGTTCTTATGATGATTGTGTATCAATCAAAAACAGAAGATATTCCTTCGTTTGTAATGGCTAAATCGCTATGTGCTGGCATTTCTAGCAAAAAATTCTGTCCTATTTTCTATTCTATTTTTACTTTTTAGGCCAGGTAGCCCTGTCAGTCCTTAGGACTGCTTTTTAGGGGACGCGAGGAATCGCTCGCTACTGGTACGAAATCAACCCTTCTTGTTTTGCAAGATTAGACTAGACTTACTACTGGTGAAGCAGGAAATGGATCGGCATGATTCTTCTATCCCTCAAGAGCAAAGGATTTCTCCTGAAGTCGGGCAAAATTTTCTTGAACTATGGATTTTTTATCGGGCATAACACTATCCATGATGTCTCTTAGAAAATCGGTCCATACGCTTCCCTGATTGGCTAAAGGGCAATACACTGTGTATATGTAGCAATGCTGTGTACACAGCTTCTATGCTGCGTAGTCTGTGTGTTCATTCTGGTTATGGGATGGAGAGTCTGGTTTAGATATGGATCGTGTTGATATCAAAATCATGGCTAGGCCATTTATCAAAGTTCAGGTATCAGGTGCACTCTAAATTTTGACTTTGCAAGCTTGTAATGCCAGTGTTTTATCGACGATTTCTAAATGCAACGTACGTGCATTTGATATAAGTTATTTGTTTTTACGTGCATTTAAGTTGAAGATGAAAAAACTTAGCTATGACTTTGGAAAGTCCCAATATCTTATTGTTTTGTTCTTTTTGATAGTCAAAACGAGATACTTTTCTTGAGACACTTGGTAGTTAAATGAATAATTCAAAAATTTAATATATAATTAATCATAAAAACCACCATGGTACAAACCTTGACTTGTTGAAAGATTCCAGCAGCGGTACGCAAACCTCTGTGGACCTCTTTTGCTNTTTATCGACGATTTCTAAATGCAACGTACGTGCATTTGATATAAGTTATTTGTTTTTACGTGCATTTAAGTTGAAGATGAAAAAACTTAGCTATGACTTTGGAAAGTCCCAATATCTTATTGTTTTGTTCTTTTTGATAGTCAAAACGAGATACTTTTCTTGAGACACTTGGTAGTTAAATGAATAATTCAAAAATTTAATATATAATTAATCATAAAAACCACCATGGTACAAACCTTGACTTGTTGAAAGATTCCAGCAGCGGTACGCAAACCTCTGTGGACCTCTTTTGCTTCATCATCAGATATACTGCAAAGGTACCAAACAAGAATAAATAATAATCCTTCAATTCACCTTTTCTCCAAATCAGTTTGATAAAAGTGCTAAAAAATTTCAACTTTAAGCCACTCAGAGACAATGTTTAGACATAAGGATTATCGTACTAAGATTTTTTATTTTCTTGAAGGATTTACGCTTTCACTTTCCAACTTTTGAAAAATCTAATTTTTGCTGTATTTTATTCTTTGCTAATAAAGAATAAGGAAGACATATTTTGAAAGCTTTTGTTGCTCAAGTTGAGTTCAAACTCATAGCATTAATTAAGACCAACTCGTTTTGCACTGAAAGTATGAAAAACTGGCAAGAGTATGTACAGTATACTGAGCCTCTAAAGGTGCTTTAGGAAGGGGCTATTATAGAATATACCTGTCACTATTTGCAAGTTTTGAAGAATGCTTCATATACCATAATCCCATCTCACAAAGCATTGATACCAATTCAAAATAAGCATCAGGAAGTTCACTGCAAACCAAATTTAACACATCAATCAATCAATCAATCAATCAACCAACCAATCAATCAATCAATCAATCACTTAATCAATCATCAGAACAATATTATTAGTCTGTGCAGTAGGGAATAGGGCAATCAAAATGCCTTGATGAACACACAATTGCAAACAAATAACTCTAAATTCTAAAGTATTCAGCATAGCTGTTTAGTTGGCATGTACTCAATGAAATGAATTCAGCTAGCTACAGTAATTAGAAAGCAATTTTTTCTCAGCCTTTTCAAATAACAGGTGTAAGATTCGCAAGAAATGGCTATGCCCAAGGCTATTACCCTAATATACTTTTAGCAAAAAACATTTTCTACATTTATATGCAATCCTATTTTGAAAACAAACAAGATCCAAAAGGAAAAAAACAACAAGGCTGTTCTTTTCTTTGTCAGTGATTCTTTGTTAGCCCTCATTTTCAATTTTCGCTCCTTCGCATTTCCTCTATAAATAAGCAACAAAGATTCACTGACGAAGGAAAGAAATAGACTTGGAGGAAATCTAGTAACTAACAAACTAACCATGTCTCACTACCACCAATGCTATTGGTCCATTTGAAATTGACACATTTTCTCAATTTACTTTCACCTTGTCCACCAATATCACAACAAAGGCCTTGTAAAACAGAAATATATTCATTGGCAGCTGACTCTATTGATGCAATGCTATTCCCTGGGTCTGCTAGGGCTGTCAGCAACGTTGCACGCAGTCTTCGTAGATCACTGAAAATTGTAAGACATGCATCAAAACACTATACAATATTAATTGTTAGCAACTCATTATTATTATTACGTTAGATGATGACCACTACTATTGATAGCTACCTCTACGCCAGACCGCTATTTATGTTGTGCGCGCGGAAGATCTTCCGCACGCAATTTCATGTATAACAAAGGAACAACAATAGAACCATTCTTCTTAAAACAATAGCCAGGCGCGCATCTTCCGTGCGCAATTNAGAAAAATCTATCAAAAAAGGTCCCATGAAATCCTTTTGTTCTGAAAAAATGTCATTGTACACTTTCCAGACTGATATGTTTGCAAAGTGCACACAGAAGATGCGTGCCTGGCTATTGTTTTAACAAGAATGGTTCTATTGTTCTTCCTTTCTTATACATGAAAATTGCGCACGGAAGATCTTCCACGCGCAAGACATAAATATGAGTCTGGTACCTACCCCTTTTCCAATTGCCCCTTGATTCAACAAATTTATATCATCACAACACTATCGTTGTAAAGATAGATTGTAATGTTTGAAGAGAAATAGTAAGGTAGGGTTTCTTACATAAAAAATATAGGTTGGTTAGTGTATTTCAAAAATTGTATAGGCCTACTGTACTTGTAGTAAGCATCACAGATCAATATGGTAGTTACTTTTTTACACAATCTTTTAGTTTCCAAATAAAATCTAATTATCTAAATCTTAATTTCCAAAATACGTAAGGTCCTTATAACGGCGAGTATCAAGTGTTGCCTTCCCGCAGTCAGAAAGCTTGCTCTGTTGCCTCGCAATTAAAAATTCTTGAGTCAGCAAAATAGGCCTAAAAATAATATAAAAAACTAGTCTAGGCTAGAGGTGGCGAGTCTTTTTCCCACTCAAAGCAAGTTCAAATAAGGAGAATAAAAGTCACAAAGCTATCCTTACCCACATATCTTTTGTGTGACTTTATTTGTTGTTGTTAACTTCAAAGAATCGAATGAAACAGGGGCAGATGATTTCAGAGGATTTCGATGAAACCAGTGCGCCATCTTTTCTTCTTTACTGTTTCCTTCCCAAATGTTTATTGCTAAATGACGTCATGTTCAATTCAATTCAATCATGGGCTTATGGACACATCCGTTGCGAGAAGAGTTAGACAAATGTCTTGAAGCATCTACGAGCGAAAATTTGCGGAAACAAATTCCAATGGTATTTCTATGACTTCTAGATAACTTTGTTCGTTCCATTTCGCACTTCATAAAAGCTTGCGATCAAGAACAAACCACAATCACCTTTTCTCATAGTAAAACTCGAGGGAAACTTGGAATGTTGAAATGCTTCTTCTCCTCGAATTGTTCTCTCTGGTTCTTCTCCTCGACTTGTTCTCTCTGGTCGTTTCTACGAGTTTCTTGATTTTCTAGAAGAGGCTACCATTGTTTTTTACAATAGGTTTATTTCAAAAAATTTATAATCTTAGATTTATTCAAAAATATTTGGGAATTTCTTTGCGTCAGAAGACGGCATTTCATTTTTCCGTTTATCTGTTAGTACTAGAAAAGAAAGTAAACACGACTCTGTCTGAGCCAAACGATATTGTCGTACTTTTTGTTGAAGAGTTTTCGAATGTGCACAACAGTTATAGAGGAAGCTCTAATGCCACTTACACTCGTTTCTTTTTTATGAGAAACTAAGGTCCGAGGCTGGCAGGCAGTTTCTTAAATCTTTGGGCTATTTTGCTACCTAAACGTTCTTACGTGTTTCTTATATGTTTAATGCCAGAAGTGTAATGTTAATCTCGTCTTGTCTAAAGAGCTCCCAAATTACTTAGTAAGATCTCAAAACAAGTCAATAAAATAATTCGGACTCAAATTAATGTCCAAACAGTTGCAATAACTGTACAGTGTCAAAACATTTCCGACTGCGATAGGAAAATTAAAACTGTAAATTACAAAAGTTTCTTAGCTTTTTAAATCCAGGTAGGGTTGTTTCTTAACTTTCGAAAAATTGAGCCTACCGTTTATTATAAAACAAATGAGTGTAATCTGGAATCTCGTATAAAAATGTAGAAACAAAGTTGTTCGATCCACACTCGTTTTCAGAATAGCTAAAACGTCTATAACAAATGTTTTACTTACTGCTTGCCGGGCTGCTTGCGCTTGCAAAGATTGAAGCAGGAAACAAGAGATTTTCATTGATTGAAATGGATTTTTAAATATCTCTACAATATCTAAACATAACATTTTTGATGTTAACAGTTCACATGATTCATGAGTCAGATTCGACGTCTTGCGGGATTGCTGGCCAAGGATCGCATCGGAAAGAGGAAGAAAGTGCAGCATCCACGGAATTAGCATGCAGACGTGCAGAAGTTACGTTATGTCTTTTATCGCATGCTGCTGACCTAGAAATACAAAAGATGCAAATGAATGAGAGACTTCGACCGGACTGTAGGTTTATCTCATACAGGGCGATGTTTGCCTTCTGCTGGAACAACAGGAGGCTTCCAAAGCCTGAAACTCATATAATCACATTACACACGAGCTACGACTGATCGAATATAGCGACAATTCGATATAGCTATAGCGATATAGAGGTAGATACTCTGAATAAATCAGTTGCTCTGAAGATGCCCCAGTGGGCGAAACTAGTTAGTACTGAAATAAAGAATAAAAAGCGCTAAAGACCAAATTGATGCCTGTTTTCTTCAGATGGTTAGGCCCTCTTCAACGGTACACTTAATATAGCTATAATCGATATATCCCTTACGCTATTGGCAATGAGCAAAGCTGCCAGAATAACTTTTCTGTAATTTTCGTCCATTTAATAAACCACTTCGTTCATTCATAATAAATTCATTCGTTGCTTTGTTCATTTATTTCTTTTATAAGTAATAACATGTAGAATTTTTGATTAAAATACACGTATTTTTTCATAAGAAACCGCTTATAAGAAACTCAAACTCTCAAATCGCCAAAAATAAGAAACTTTTGCGTGGCCTGGATCATATTACTTGGAAGTACTTGAGTAATGACTAAACATTGGAAAGGCTTCAAAACACCCTTGTTTTGAATGTTCAGGGCCCGGTTGTTCAAAATTGGTATTAGGCTAATACCGGATTAGGACCATGCAAATGACTACAGAATCATGTCTTTAATCCAAAATTAGCGCTAATCGTGGTTTGAACAACCCGGCCCAGGAGGGTACAGATCTGATAATTTTAAGAAACTTTTAGTATTGGCCCAAATTCTTAGTTTCTTTAAAAAAATACGTGTAAGACAGCTTTGTAATTCAGATTTGCTTAATACTTACGATATCATCTATTTTGAGAATACTTCGGACAGTTTCAGCGGCAAGGTTAATAGCACTTGTTGACACTAACAGGGGTTGAAGAACGTTCTCCTCCAAAATATTCGTTACAGATCCCTTCAAAAAAGATGAAGCAGATATTAAAATGACACTTTAATTTCAATTCTGCATATCCTATAGTTCAGTTAGGTTCCATATGTAATGCCATTCATTTCCGAAAGCTTTCAGGCCGAATGTCTGTATTGCCACTTCAAGGTAGTGCACCTCGGAATCTATTCATTTCGCTCTCCGTTATTCACCTTCTCTAAGCTGATTTTGTATGTTCAAGAAAGCAGAGGTTACATGAAGCTATTAAACTACTCAGATCGAGGAAAATGACGATGTTCGAGAAAGTTAACGAGCGAATTGATCTTCTGGTTGTATTAAACAATAGGAGTAGAACAACCTCACACTGACTACAATATAACAATCAATGTCCATTTTGAACAAAAATCAAACAAAGAAACGTCACAAACGTTGCAAAAAGAACGGGAAAAGTATAGAGACACGGCTTACCTTTCTAACGTTAATACCGAAATTCTTCTCTCCTTGTGCATGTTTATTTCTCAGTTCCGTGACAACACCAATAGGGCTTAGTCCAGCATTTTCAGCTAAAGTATATGGAATAATCTCCAGCGCTTGTGCAAATTCTTTGAAACAGTAAGCCTCTTTTCCAGTTAATGCTTTTGCATAGTTCATCAGTTTTACACTGGCCTCCGTCTCGGGTGCTCCTCCGCCTGCTATCAAAGCTCTGAAGAAATAGAACGATTTACGTTGAAAGATGCCTGCCAGGTAAACAAATATAGAATGACGTAACTTTGGATGTGTCTTATTAATGTTTGGGTGCAAATAAAAATAGTATGACGGACATGTTGTGCTTAGACCCAGAATTAGTTTGCATAGCATCAATACTAGCATGTTTATTGGCCAAAAATTATGGCAGACTTTGCCAGAAGAAATTAGTCCCAATCATTGCAGATTTTAACCGTTTGATTGCAGCTGCAAATTAAGTAAAAGTTCCAATTCAAACCTGGACTTTTGTGGAAATATATACCGGGTGTCCCAAAATGATGTATTATTGTTTGATTGCTCACATGTCCATAGCCAATGAACCGATTTTCAAAAACTTTGTTTTATATGATTGCCTAAAGGCTAAATTGTATCATAAGATGTTGGTTTCCGTTTTACCACGGCGTTTTCATGTCGAAAAGAAGATTGATAAACTTGCTCAAATTCAAGCCTTAGATGGTTATAAGAAAGAAACGGCCTACTATTCCAGTCAACATTTTAGATGTGATACAAAAGGCTGAACTCGTATTCGTATTCTCTGAACTCAGTATTAACTGAATTCGTATTCTCTGAACGCCATATATTCTGTGAACGACAAATAAGTTCAGCCTTTTGCATCATATCTAAAATGTTGACTGGTAAAGAAGGCGTTTCTCGTTCATGCTATCTAAGGCTTGAATTTGAGCAGCTTTATCGATCTTCTTTTCAACATGAAGAAATCGACCTAAACCACAGCCAACAACCTCAAATACAATTTAGCCTTTCGGCAATCGGACAGAATAAAGTTTTTGAAAATCGGTTTATTGGTTATGGAGATACAAGCAATCAAACGATAATACATCATTTTGGGACACCCGGTAGACTTGTGGTATATTTCGTATAACGTCTGCGTAGCCATCATATGTAACCAATCACGTATTATTTTTCCTTTTCAAATCGCTGTACATATTCAAATTCTGATTATAACTGTCACATTACAGCCCTGAAGAAGTCCTGCACGGCAGGACGAAATATTAGCATTAAATAAATTAATCATATTTGCTGTTGTTTTTTGTCGCATTGCGGTGTTTCTACCTTTAAACATATTTCGTATAGCTGGCGTTAACTGGCTAACCGCTATTGCTATTCGTAAAATTAAGCAGATGTGATGTGGAAAAAGTGCGTGAAGCCGCGAAGCAGCTTCGCAGGAAGCTAGTTTGTCTGCAAGGAAGAAAAGAGAGGACAGGGAGAAAAAGTAATAGAAAGAGTGAAATAAACGATGAAGGGAGGAAAGAAGTGCGCGTTAAGCTTAATAACATTTAAAGCAATAAACTTGTTTGCTTCAAGAAACATGATTATTCCAAGAGGCATAATTTTAAGGATACTGTAAACCCAATGTGCCCTACGAACGATGGTGTAGAGGATACGGAACACTTCTTGTTGCTTTGCCCTTCCTTTGGGCTCCAACGACAAAACCTTCTTGCTGGAATACTTCCATTATTACGACCACTTGGATATGCTAGTCCCTCAAATGAGATCCTAACGCAGCTCCTATTGTATGGTGATAAAAACCTCCCCAATGATGTTAACAGGAACATACTCGAGCTAACATTAAAATTTATCCAAGAAACTGGTCGATTAGATTGAGCTCATCTTAAACCTTGTCATAAGCCACACAACCAAGTACGCTCGTTTCCTTGCAAAATTATTATTATTTTTTGTTGTCTTTTGTCTTTTGTTTGTTTTTGTTTTCTTTTTTGTTTTCTTTTTTGCTTTGTTCCTAGTTAAGTCTAATTTATACAAATGTACTTTCTCAATTCTTTTTTAAGGCCTCGGGGTTGACATTTTATTTGCTCCTCTTGGTATCGTACTCGTAGTATTGTAAAGTAGGTTAAGTAATGTAGGTAGTAATTTGTTATGTAAATTTTTAGATGGTATATATATAAAAAAAAAAAAATTATTCCGAATGACTCTAAACATGCCCTAAGAAAACTGAAGTGTGTGTTGTGCAAGAGCTAAACAGAAATCTGGCACAAGAAAAATTGATAAAACAATGAAAGTAAACATTCTACTTTAGCATTGCTTCGTAGGAAGGCAAATATTTTTTCCACCGCTGAAATTAAGGAAACAATTATTCAAATGATTATCATTATTTATGCCAGTAACAACTCAAACGCAAAATCTGTCTTACTGGGTCTGGCTCTAGCTCGCTTAAGATGCTAGCATTGCTTTTATATATTGAAATGGCCACAAAGGTAATAATATCATGAACGGCAATGTTGCACACAAGCCTCGAGTGGACTATTTCACCTTCCTTGGTAAGAAACAGGGCTAAAGAACGAAGTATCTTTACTGTTATTAATATTATCATTATTAAAAAATGAAGTAGCGCGGTACGGGTGCCACCAGGAAAGTAGCTGGAAAGCTTAAGTTTCCCAGGAAGGAAGAAGGGAAAAGGAAAGAGAAACGGAAGGAAATGGAAAGAAATGAAGGGAAAGAAAGAAGAAAAAGGGATAGAATTGGTTGGTAAACAGGGAAGGAAGAAGAACGCAAGAATAAACGAAGGTGCTTAGCTTGTTACCAGGAACGAAAATATTCTTGAGCCCTGGTAAAAGAAATGGATGAAGCGACACATCGTCTTTATTACATATACTTTCATTTTCACAAAGATATGAAAAAGCTACACGTCCCTATGCAAAGTCTACGAAGCTTTGAATTGTATGGTGCAGTCTCAGTCTCCTAGTAGCATTTAACCAAATATTGAATTGAAAATGAAAATACCTTTTCTTGACAAGACATCTAATAACACATAATGCATCATGGATCGATCTTTCAGCTTCTTCAAGTACTAGTTTGTTTGATCCTCGTACTAAGATGCTTACAGTTCGTCCTGGATTTTGGATTCCGGTCACCTGCAGACATAAATTGATATGATGAAAAAAGCAGATATATTGAAAATAATAATGTAAGTCCAGAAGTCCATCTCGTGATAATTTCTTTAAGTAAAGATTGTTAAACAATTCTTCAGGACAGCAATGAACACTATTTTTTGGTTTTTCATCACAGCAAGACTAGGGAATCTTAATTCTGAGGTCTATTCTAAATAAAAATCAACCGAAATTATAAGGCAGAATCAACCGAAATGGTCAGACAATCTAGCTAAAAGGGAGCATAGCTTTCAAATCTTTAACTCGGCGTAAAAAGGTGGGTGTAAAATTCTGTGATCTATTTCTTCTGACTGAGTGGCTTGAAACAAACTTTAGTTACTTATCTTTAATTCTACCGTTGGGCTTTTCAGAAATTTTCAATATTTTTTGAAATTTCAGCGTATGTTACATTTCAACTCATTTGAGGGTGTGACGTCATCAAATTTCTAAATCATAAACCAGAAGAGTGACAGACTTTTGCTTGATACCATATTGTAGACATNTTCAGCGTATGTTACATTTCAACTCATTTGAGGGTGTGACGTCATCAAATTTCTAAATCATAAACCAGAAGAGTGACAGACTTTTGCTTGATACCATATTGTAGACATCAATTAATTTTCTTCAAAATCATTTCATGTTGCTTCAAACAGTTTAGAAATTACGATGGTTTTAACTTTTTTGACAATTTTTCTTAAAGTCTTGAAAAAGTAGAAAAACACTCTAATTCTGAAAATATTGAAGATTTCAGAAAAGTCCAACGGTAGAATTATAGAGAAATAGCTGAAGTTTCTTTGAAGTAATTCAGTTAAAAGAAATAAGTAACTGAATTTTACACCAGCCTTTTTAAATATTTGGAGCCTATGCTCTAAAAGGGGCTCTGTCTCCAAATTTCAGTTGAAAAAGTAACTTAACGCAGTTTTTTGATGTTTTTGATGTCACACAGACGTTTACCTGCTTTTTCGAAAATGAGAGCAACACTTTGAAGGTAAATCTTCATACTTCACAGAGAAAAACTCCAAATATTCATATCTTTTACGATTGCTTGGATATATGTAGATTTTTAACGAGCATTTTTGGTGGCTTGGGCGAAGTTACCAAACAAATTACAGAAAACAATGGAGAACAATGGGCAAGTGCAATATTACAGATTTGTTTACAGTTTGGCGACGGAGCCCCTATAAAAAACGAAACATCAACTAATGGCCAATAGCAATCAAGTAATTTTGATAAACTCTTGACTATATCAAATTGATATATCAATACAAGAGAGGTCCTTGTCCTCAACAAAGTTTTCTGAAACGAATATAAAACAGGAACCGAAACAATTTTCTCCTTCTAAAGCTTTTTCGACTCTTAGCCACTTAAAAAACACTTTACAATCAAAAAAGGACAACAAAAAAGGCCCACAAACAAGCTGAAATACCTTGACTACTTTTTCCACTCCTGTTGAAACTTCTTCCACAATATCTGCAGATGATAACATTTCTGGCGTAAAATGATCCAAACTTGCGATTGGTTTGCAACCAAGTGTCTAAAGTGATAAAGATGAAGATTAGCTAGCGATTAATGAAAGACCGTGCAGAATATGAAACCAAATACAATATACGCTTAAACTGAAATCATAGTTTCAGAAGAACATGCAACCAAAGTGTTAATTCAATTTTAAGTCCCACTGCTAAACAAGCAAGTGTATAGACGTATACTGTTCAAGACTGCTGGATGGTATGAAAATTCAAATGGCATATGAAGGAGAATCTTTTCCTATGAAAGTTTGCTGGTGTTTAACACCAGTAAATTTCGAATTAGCGTAAAATATTCGCATGGTTATATTTGCCAATTTTGCAAAATGAAACTATTTTTTGTTCTGCCTCTCCCATCATTTATGGGTGCAAATCAACGAAGGGCAAAGAGTAGCAATGAGAAGTTTTCCCAAGCTTTAAATGAAACAAAACTTACAAAAATAATTGTGATAAATTGCATACCTTACAAATAAACTCTATTTCATCTCTTTCAACATCTCTGACAACCATAATTTTCATTTTTGCTAGGAAATGCAGTCCCATTTCTGTAATTGCATCTCTGAGAAAAAACCATTGAAATTGAAATAATTAAAGATGCAATGTAGGCAACTTCAAAATGCAGCATGAAAAATCAGATAAAAGAATTTAACCATGTGAATTTTTCATGCCAAAAGAAGCACATACTGTCACAGATTTGCAAAAGGAATACAAAATCTGCATTGCATTTGAAAACGAACAAGGTTACAACACCTACAAATGCTTCAAGATTTAACAAAACAATGAATTATTCATGGATTGCACAAATAAATTAACTCCAGATTACCTCAATATTGATTTTTGAATGAGCAGGACATTGCATCCAGCCTTTTTTACTTTCTTGCAAATATCCAGGATATATTGTCTTTCCTCACGAAGAACTCTGTCCATTTGTGTATAGTCACTAACTATCACATTGTTCTCCATCTAGACACAAAGATACGCCAAAGTTCATGTTGGTATACAAAAGAAACCGTAATTCATGGCTCTGAATTTGAAATTAAGTTTAATTTCTGAGTGAAGCGAGGCAAACCTCATAAGTAGAAACACAGTTCTCAAATTCAGCATGTCTCTGATTTGTGCAGATACAGGCAAGCCTTAGAAGAACAAACATAGTTTTCAAATTCAGCATCTCTCTAAGTTGTGCAGATATATGTATCTTTTGTTGCTTCAATTTTACTGCAAAAGATGATTCACGGTATCCAATCACATAAAAAATCAGGAGCTGTGATGAAATACAAACAAAATACTGTAAACTTACATCAGTTTTAGGTGGTGAGATGCAAAACTGGATGAGACCAATTTTTGCTTTTTCAACTCGATTTACTCCTCCTGCTAGATGTGAGATCTTTTGGCTCAATACAAGTCCATTCACCATTTCTGTGTCTTCGATTGTACCCCTTTGAAAACAGAACAGGATGATGGTTAACAACTTTGAAAATAATCGAGAGGATGGCAACTTGGTACATTCATGATGATGTAACTTTTAGAAGCAAGAATATTGATGGATAAAGTATTGAAGTCAGCAGTCTCAACATATACCTTGTAGAATGTTAATCATACTTATTCTGCATTCTTCATGAATTTTCACCATTATCAATGACAAAATAGTGCAAGAAAAACAACCTACCCTAGTTTAGTGACAACACTAATATCACGAAGGTCAACATTTGAGTCTTTGGCCGGATCAATAACTTTTAATACTGCATCAACACTCATTGGTGCTAATAGGCTTGAATATTGTGACACAACCTGGAATAAAGCAAAAACTTTAAAATGTGACAACAATCATACATATGCAAGGTTTAGACTTAAATTATTTTTCTTTGTTCTGGAGATAAGTTTCTCATAAGAACATACTGTAGCTAATAACTCATTTTTCAAATATTTTTTTGGTGACCATATTTCTTAAATCCATTTCTTCCACTGATTCAGCACATAATTAATTTACTTGCTGATTTTTACTTGATACTATTTTGTAAGTTGCATTTCACATTTGATCAAAATCTTGCATTCAAAACGTTTTTCATAAATTCTGTTATCTTTGAGCATACATTTTGGGATTATGATGATACTGTATACATTTCTCATTTTCTAGGAAAAAGCACAAGAACTGCAGAGTAACATAACTTCATGCAAAGCTGACATTTCATATAAAATCTTCATACTTAATTATCATTTGAACTGCTATATTTATCAAAAAACAAACCTTGGAGTTCAATGAAGTTGTTGCACTTTTTAATAATGAATCTTTGTCTGTAAGATCCACTGGTGTTGACATTTCCGTGATGAATTCAATCGCTTTTTGTGCTGCTTTTTGAAATGATTCTGATATGATTGTAGGATGGATCCCTGTTGATAAAAGCATTCTATATTGTAGGTCTAGCTAGCACCAAAAATCTATATGAAAAAGGTATGCATCAACAATTCTATGACATGGAGGATCAAGCTGAAACATCAAGGGCAGGCTCAAGGTGTTTGAAGATTTCCTACTCATCACATAAAAAGTGTATGTATCAACTAAGAAATTGTTCACTATCCTACCTAAAATCAGTTTTTACAAAAGTAGCATTTTACTAATTCAAGTTATATATATAAATATATATACCTTTATCAAGAAGTCTTGAAGCTGCATTCAAAAGACTGCCTGCAATAACAACTACAGATGTGGTACCATCCCCTGCCGCAATGTCCTGAGCCTTTGACAACTCAACAAGCTAAAGGGGAAAGAACGAATCATGAAATAGGATGGTGGTTAAATCTGATGTGCTTTAAACGGTGACCCTGCTGTCTGCTCTAATGAGCATGGAAGCTCTGGTATTTGAGAAATCCTATTCTTCAGAAATATATTGATTATTCTTAACTCATTCACCCCCATAAGCGACATTTGTCCTCATTGTTGCCTGGTTTTATTTCCCCATAAGCGACATTTGTCGTCAACAGCACAAGGTGTTGTTTCCCCATTGACCACATTTGTCGTTCTGGAAAGATGATGTAATTCTCCTGGGTTGCTTTGACAGTTGAAAAGAACAATTGTCATGTATAAGTAGCTTAAAGGATCAGCTTTCGAATGGTGTCAAATGTTAATAGGGTGATCGCACTAAAATTTTGAGTTATTGTGGTTTTAGTGTCAGCAGTTCAATTTTGTTGACAGTTATGATTTGTTTACCATTTGGCTTGTGGTCATGGAAGTTCTTTTGAAAGGGTTTTTAGAGAGAGTTCCCAGGGAGAAAAGTGTTTGGAAATACCAGTTAAGATATCAATAGGAATTACAATTCGTACACTGTGATCAATGATGTTTTATCCCCTGAAGAAAGTGTTTTTGAGAAGGATGAAGCGGAAGGCTAGGATTCGAAAGCAGAAAATCGGCGCCGTTTCATACACAAAATTTAGGCCCGTTCTTGGTGGCGACCCATATGTTGTATCTCATTTGGCTTGAAATATTTTATTTTCCTTCCAAACTGAGGTAAGACTGTTACTAAGAATAGTTATGAGTTTCTTATCATATCAGTATGCCTTCAAAAACCACATTCCATGAACTAAGAAACTAATATACGCCTCCGAGCAACTCCGTGCAACGGGAACCTGATCACTCACGCAAATGATGGCCAGTCGTCTTTCGATATCTTTTCTGTTTTCAAAATTGTATTTTAATGGAAAGAAATTGATTTTCCGATATCGTAGCTTTCAAGATCTTCACCTTCTCAAATATTTTGAATGTTCTAAAGAAATATTTTCAAACTGGCTTCGATCATCAACTAAAACCAGAGCTCGAGGATAAAATTGGATAACATTTTTATCTCATGATCGTTCAAACTTCTCACAAAAACAAAATTCTCTTTGTAATGCAATATGTTTGGTCTCATTTTAATGCCTGTTCTTTCCATAGAAAGATCTTTTTAGAAATTTTTTTGATATCTTTTACTAATAATTTGCAATTTGCGATGAAAAATGACACGATCCTTCACAACGATCCAGTGAAAACCGCTTGGGGAGAAGGTGATGGAAGGTGATGATCGATATTGAAATCTCGGGGATAAAGAGCTCTCTTTCAAAATACCTCGTGGGGGTGAATGAGTTAAACAAATCGGTTCATCAAAACTATAAAAAAAGTATAGTATTGACAATTGTTTTGTAACAAAGTTCATTGAATTTCAGAAGAACTTCATAATCCACTCTGTCAATCAAGAGATTTTAATCAAACTATCTTGCCACTGATGCTAGTACTTGTTCATGGAGACATATGCCAAATTTGAAGGAATGATCTTGTTGAATCATAAAACTGAACTGGCCAGTATAGTTAGTTCCACAATAAAGTTCTAAAATTTGGTAACGCAAATAGGATTATCGAGAGGCAGATGTAAAAGAATTGTGGAGCATTTGCAAGCATTTATGAAATGGTTCAGCATTTCTGACATTCTGTTGTTTGCGAAATAAATCATACCGTGGTGTTCTTGAAAAAATTCATTTTGTAAAGTTTTAATTTATGAACAAACCATTTTAGCAACAGGGTGAAGGACTTCCATCTTCTTCAAAATGGTTGCACCATCATTTGTTATTGTTACATTTCCATCACCACCTTTGATCTGAAAAAGGAAAGAAAACATTTCTTAACACGAAGATGTTTACAAAAGTTACTTTACAAATTGAGTGAAATGGAAATTCAAACACTGTGCTAAGTGAGGAAATGAATAATGACCCCCCTCTCCACCCTTGATGCTTCTTTTCACAGTGGAATAACAGTGGAGGTGAATATGTTGACCTAACTGTCTCAATGATAAATTACTGTCCTTATCTTAGTTTACTTCCCCTTAGCCATTCATCAAGTCTGTGTCATTTGATGTATGCAATATGCATGACAAATTCAATGTACCTTATGCGCGTGACTAATGACATGCATGACATTTTCACCACAAACCTTTTCTTTTATTCATATGCAACAACAAGAGGTTCTGCTGATATAGTTCCCAATAAAGATCATGTCTTGTTTGGTGCACAGAATGAGAACTGCTCCTTGAAAAATTCTAGATAACACTCCACTTCTGATTTGTTTGGTTTTTGACAATGAAAATAAAGCCATTGCAATTCAATTTGCAATGAATATCGCTTAGATTGCAGCAGATTACTTTGAATTACTTTGAGCTCCAAGATAAACAAGAGTAAACCAAAAAGATTTTTTGAAAAAGTTATGCATACCATTTTATCCATCCCCTTTGGACCAAGACTTGTACGAATGGCATCCGCAACAGCTGAAAAAGAGAAATGTACCATATGATGAACCAATTTATCGCAGGTGGCGCTTTTACGGAGATGTGGGAAGGCACAGCTGGAAGCATTCAAAGTGGCGCCACAAAGAGTGTGTTTGATTGGCGATCCCAAACCTACCAAATTCCGAGAACGGTAGACTTCACAGAGACGAAAACATACATCCCAATCAAACACAAAATTCTTCAAAACGGCAGGTTGGAGATTCATCCTGAGGAAAACAAGGTTTCCAGCTGAAACACACAATTGCAAGTCTGGTGCTTGGAAACGAAGAGTAATGTTACCGATCACCGTAGCAACGCAAGTAAATTTACTTTGTTTTCAGAGTTTCGTAAATGAAAACTGGAATCTCTCCAAGTCTGCCAAACCTTCTGCCTTTTGGAGTAGAAGGTTCAGCAGCAGGACTTCTGAATGTGCCAAACCTGCTGTTTTCGGTATTTGGGGGTCAATCACACACAAATCCGAGTCTGCGAAGTCTACCGTTTTCAGAATTGGTACCAATCAGAGTCAGAGAATGCAAACTAGGAAACCATATTACATATATGATATATTCCAACCAAATCAGGAAACAGATCTGGAAGCATTGCCCCAAATCAGAGAATGGTGCTGAAGTGATTAAGCTTTACAAACAGATGCAGAGCAGTAGAGCCTGCTGTATAAAGTTATTATTTCATTTATAAGCCTTTTCATGGTTATTGCTACCATTTTGAATTAGGTGGGATTTAGGCCATAATGGCGGCGCGCTTAGAAACACGAAACTTTCTGAGCTCTTAAAATGTCGTTCTTGCAGGTATATTATTTTATTTATTGATCTATTCATGCTAGGAACATTATTTGTTTGATATGAGTACTTACAAGGTCAATAAGTTGTTGTTTTCTTCCTTGTTTCCTTCGATCTTGATCACAGCTCCAAATCGGCCTAAGCCAAACCGCGCTCGGGAAAATCGTTTCCCTGTGCCCACAGCGCCCCCTTGAAGGCACATTTTTGTTTCTTTGTAACCATTATGGATCTGCCTTTCATTTGCAACAAAAATCGTCGTCATAGGCCTCTTTTTCAAGAAATTTCACGTGCTCAAAGTTCCACGATCATATGCACAGTCATGCACAAGTGCGTCATTTCCTTGACTCAGTCAACTGTGGGCGGATATCTCACAAAGCGATACCAATTCACTGTTGATTGGATAAAACTCAGGGGAAGACCCATGGGACGGTATTTCATTGGCTATATGCATGGGGAGGCAGTTGATTTACGTAGTTACAGCATGAATCAACAGCGAAAAGTGCCGGGGCGAATCTTCCAACCAAATGAATATATATACCATGATATATACCAAAGATCCAAACATTTTCACAAACTTTTTTGAAAACTACAGAACTGAAGTGGAAGATTGTTTATTTAATGTTTAGCAGTTTGATGATGGCTTCTAGCGTAATATGTGCTGATTTTCTCGAATGGACCGTTCATGAGTTGAAGTACTTTCTCGCCATGAGGGCATTATCGCAAGAAGGGACCAAACTTGACTTAGCGGCGAGAGCACTGGAAATAAGAAAAAATTAGTTTGAGTTCAGAATCTGTAAAACTTTCGCCCCGGCACTTTTCCCCGTTGATGCATGCTGTAACTACGTAAATCAACTGCCTCCCCATGCATATAGCCAATGAAATACCGTCCCGTGGATCTTCCCCGGAGTTTTATCCAATCAACAGTGAATTGGTATCGTTATGCGAGATATCCGCCCACAGTTGACTGAGTCAGGGAAATGACGCACTTTGCATGACTGTGCATATGATCGTGGAACTTTGAGCACGTGAAATTTCTTGAAAAAGAGGCCTATGACGACGATTTTTGTTGCAAATGAAAGGCAGATCCATAATGGTTACAAAGAAACAAAAATGTGCCTTCAAGGGGGCGCTGTGGGCACAGGGAAACGATTTTCCCGAGCGCGGTTTGGCTTAGGCCGATTTGGAGCTGTGATCAAGATCGAAGGAAACAAGGAAGAAAACAACAACTTATTGACCTTGTAAGTACTCATATCAAACAAATAATGTTCCTAGCATGAATAGATCAATAAATAAAATAAATATACCTGCAAGAACGACATTTTAAGAGCTCAGAAAGTTTCGTGTTTCTAAGCGCGCCGCCATTTTGGCCTAAATCCCACCTAATTCAAAATGGTAGCAATAACCATGAAAAGGCTTATTTCATTATGTGACTTCTAATCATCAAAATGTATGTTGTGTTGTTGTGTTGAAACGTAAACCCTTTTGTTTTCCATATCTCGACCTTGTCACACCTTTCTCTGTTATTCAATAATGAGATGGTATTCTATACTTAACATCTGGGCGCTCGTAAGCGTTCAATTTACTCTTACTTCGACATTTCAATTTCTGAATACAAACCTTTGGCAGCTGTGATGTTACTTTCTCTGACCATAACAGGCTTTTCCTTGTCCTTGAAAGTTGCATTTTGGCCACCTTTCCTTGCTTCAGTAACTGGAGGCATGGTCTTTTATCTTTGGTCTGCAATGAAAACAGTTTCTTTGCTTCGTATGACAGCCGGTTGACAAGATGCAAGCGGATTTCTTGAGGGTGGTAGAGTTTGCAGCTGTCTTCCTGGAGGGTGGAGCTTGGCTAGGCCCATTCGTTTATCGAGAATGTTCTTTCCGTTTGAAAACGAGGCAAAATTTTGAAAATATTTGGCGCCAAAAATTTTGAGTGGTGACAAAAAAGATGGCTGCTGAAGAAGATGGCAGGGAAAATAATATGATCGATGAAAGAAAACAAATGCAGCAGACTGAGGTGAGAATCTTGCATTTATTATCAAGCCGTTTCAAAGTCGTTTCCCTCCCACGATTGAAAAGAATAAATGATTCCTTGTGTTGAAATCATTCTTCGTGATGGCCATGAAAATCCCCATGAAAATTTTTCACATCTGCATCCAAAATATGATGTGTCATTTCTTGGTTGAACTACTTCTAGGCCTACACTTTAGAGGAGTGAGCAGAGCAGATGACGTCCTGTACAAAAATACAAGGCTCAACTTAGCCTTAAATGCAGCATTTTTCGAGTCATTTACAAAGTTACAGCAAGGTTTTTCTTTGCTGGAGCCAGAACAAATCTACAAGGCCATAGCCCATAACTACAAGGCTTGTACACAGGTTATTACTGTTTGTTTTTTGCTTTGAATTACATGTACATGATTTTAATAGACTGATAAGATACTTTATTTCTAAATTTCTTTACATTTCAGGTCCAGGGAGATATCACTAAGAAGCAAGAAGACTGCCTGAGCTGCCGTGTTATTGGAACTACTTTCCTCTTCACCGCTGGTGGATATGTTTACTATCAAGGACGTCATTGGAAGACAAAGGGAGCAAGGATGCTCTCCTTCACTACAAGCTTAGGTAAAAGCAAATATTTGTCAGTTGCATGCATTCAAAAAATTTATTTTGAGTCCTGCAAGTTCTTCTATCTTCTTTGAATTTATCAATTTACAATATGGTGGTGTGTTGTTTATTTACCAATTTACAATATAATTACATGTTGTTTATTCTCTCTTTCTTTGACCTAGGTTTCATCTGCCTTGGAATTCTTCGAGCAGTGAAATGAAACAAATGAGTGCCATGGCATCAGTTCAAATCATAGTCACTAGGTTCAAATGCCGCCAAAACCTCATGCAGCCAAGAGCTGCAGTCCAGAGAAGAATAGAAGCTGCACTGATTTGTTGAGAAAAATGGTCAACTTCTTAAAGTAGATTTCTTCTGACGATGACCAAACAATTGAAACGCTTCAAGAATAACAGAGGAGATTAAAAGAAAAGAGTGAAGAACCCCAAGTCGTCTTTTTCTTGTGTTCATCTTAAAGTAGACTGTATAATACAGTAGAGATTAAATTCAGTTGATTTCAAGTGCATAGCATAAACAATAGTCCAAACATGGAATAAATATTAGATATATAAATATATAATCTTGTTTTGGTGTTTTTTATAAAATTCCTCACGCATTGAGTATCCATAGAAAAAAAACTTTATTGCAGATCTTCATGGACAGCAAATCTTTCCATCCTTGTGAACTAAATAATTTTTCACAATTTCATGATCAAGTTCATAATAATGTTTTAGTTTTCCAAGACTTTTTGGATCCAAATCAATAAGTTTAATCTCATATTTGTATGCCACACCTGTGGAAATATTCACAGTATTTTGATCCTCATTTTCTGCTGTTTTTGAGGTTTCTTGAAATGTTATCATTAGTGAACAATCTCTGAATGTTGCTGCGACAAGAAATTTTTGTATTTCCAATATCATATCTTTCATCTCCATCGGCTCTGTAGTTGATGCTTCATTTTTCAAGAATTTGTCAACAAAGTCTCTCCAAATTTTAGATGAAAAATCTTCCAGATCTTTTTCAAGCTCATTATGTCCTTGCTTTTCTTGAAGTCTTTGAAAGATTGGCCAAACTCTCTCAATTTCTGTACCATCAAATTCTTGAAGTTTTACAAGTTGTTGCAGGATTCCGGCTGATCCCAGAGGAATGCATTTTTCAGTTGTTTTGCTGATTTCCCCGTGTGCTGCACAATTAGGTGAATTACTAATTGTGCATTTTTCTAGCCTGACTTCATTTGGTTCTCCCTGTTGTGAATCATGAATGAGAATCTTCATTAAACTTTCAACCATCGCATTTACATCAAATGGTATTCCTTCTTTGTCTGCAGGTGAGATTGAGCATTCTTTGAAGCGGTCACCAAAAAGAGATACTTGTTCATCTCTTGATGTCAGCCCCGAAAATATCAGCTTTCCATTGTGAAAAAGACGCAGATTATTTTGTGGAGTTTGGAACAAGGACTTGAGAGCTCTCTTGGCATGGCATGAGCAGTGTGCAAATAGATCAAGTGGGCAATATGAAGATTGTTGAGAGATCTGTCCATTTTTCATCTTCAAATGCTGATGCATGCAAAACCTGCAAGAAGAATATTTAACACGATGTTGTGGTTTCATGTGAGATGACTGTTTTGGGAGAAAGCCCCATTTTGGTTTGATTTCAACAGCAAACACATCAGCTGTTTGATCTTTTCCATTTTGCAAGAAGCAAACATTTGGCATCAGCATGGCATAGTCTTCAATACCATCTTGTGCTGCATTAATTCTGCAATTTGGTCGTTCATTTGTACATAATAAAAGCTGTTCTAGTTTTTCCTTCAGGCTTTTTGATAACTGGACAACTTTCAAGGAGACAAAATATTGATCACTCTTCTTGTGCAAAAGTTTCCTCAAAATCTCTTCATTGAAAATTGGCGCTTTAGTGGGTGAAAAGGCGTCCTGAACTTTTGAGTTATGCTTTCGTTTTCTTACCCTCAAAACTAAGTTATGTTCTTCACAACTAAAAACAATGTTCGCACATCCTTCTGCCAAATATTTCCATTTGCACGCAGCAACATCTTGTAGGTTGTCCGCCATTACAGAAATCCTCGTTTTCGCATCGCACGTGAACCACGAGATGTTATGAAAATGAGGCCGCAAAGACAATAGTAAACAACAGCAACAACAACAACAACTGGAATCACTTCTCATGAAAGTTTTCTTAGTGGGAGTGGGAAGTCACAAAGAGACATTGCAACTTTGACGACGATACTTCCATCGATTTTGGTGCAATCTGGCTGTGAAAAGGGCAAGAGAGAGGAGCAACTAGCATGGCATACCTTCGACCATGCTACAGCCTATTAAAAACTGTTATTTCTAAAGAGATTGGCTCATCAAAATGCTTGGTACAACGCCAAAATCTGGCAGCCCGCGCCATGTCAACATTTTACAGCTCGAAACCAGTACCTCAAGTTTCACATTGCAGCAAAAATCATCAAGAAATGTACGAACTTAGCTTGAAAGATCCTGATTTCTTTTGGGGCCAGCTTGCTGCTTCTAGATTAAAATGGATGTCGAATTTTCATACTGTCAGGAATTGTGACGTAGAAAAAGGAAAACACGAATGGTTTCTTGGAGGACAAATAAACGTATCAGGTAGAAACATGTAACAGTCTCACTCTCAGATGTGCATATTTATTGGATTCAGGTTTCACTATTGTGCCGATCTTTGGCTTCCAGACCAGATCATCACATTGTTTTGGTTCAATTGATACCACAGACACAGAGTGAGGGCTTTATCACTGGATTTTGGCTCAGGGAATTAAATGAGCAGTTGATGTTTCTTTTAACTCAAGCAAAAAATTAGTCTTGATTTGTCCAATTTGACACGGACAGGAGAGGAAATGTTGGTTAAACTGTATAGTGTACAGTACCTAAAACTGCAAAAACTTCCAAAAATAGAACAGAAATTGCAAACGACAAGTAAAAACCCCAAAATTGATAAAGGACATCTTTGCATTAGTGCCCACACCACCTGTAAACCAAAAATAAATGCAAAACAATGTTAATCCTGAGGTCCCGTCTTGGAGTTGTCGTCCTCATCAATCATAGAAACAGCCTCAAAATAATAGACAAGCTGTCTAAATAGTAATAAAAAACTCCTCTCATTGCGTGTAGTACAATTGTACCAAGCCAAACAACTTTGAAATTTAAGCACTTTGATGCAAACTGAATTAAGCAAAATGTTTCAAGCACAGCCTGATATCAAATGGATGGTTCTTGATATTTCTTTGCTTGATAACATGCTATGCTTAAAACTGTTGTGCTTCATTAATTTTATATCAAAGTACTTCCATTTCTTTCATTTCGTTGTTTGCCCAGATATTACCACATGAAAGCTGTATTTACATGGACTAACATGATTAGTATTTTGTTATTTCAGAGAATTGTCTTGATCGTCATGCAGAGAAGGATCCAAATAAAATTGCTTTGATATGGGAGAGGGATGAACCAGGCAAAACTCTTCATGTTTCATACAGGTATGGATGACCTGCAACATACAGTAGCGTTTCAGTAGTTCTTTGCAAAACTCTGCAATGATTGTTAATTCTGTAACACTTAGTAGGGTGAATGGTTGAGAAGCCTATTGAGTTTTTGTTAGGTTACTGGTAGTTAAGCTTGGTTGTGTGAGATCAAGATCCGGATGGGTGACCCTCTGGATGACTCTCTTTGCCGTCCTTTGAAAGTGACATAAATCTAGGGGTCCCATGCCTGGATGTGGCATGCATAGTAAGGCCTAAATTAGCTGTAATAAAATCTTTCCAGCCTACCTGAATAAAATAATGAAAGTAAGATATACAGTATTGTACCAAATTTAAGAAACCCCATAATTATAGTACTGTATCTTTATTTTTCATTTCTTCTTGCATGTACCAAAATGTTTCTTTATAAGTGCAATGTTACTACTGTATGTACTTGATGTTTGTTTTGCAGTATCTAAGTTTTCTTCTTCACAATCTAGAGAGTTGCTGGATGAAACGTGTCGAATTGCCAATGCTTTGAAAAGAAAAGGTGTAAAGAAAGGAGACAGAGTCTGCATTTACATGCCTGTTTCACCAACTGGTGTTGCTAGCATGCTTGCATGTGCCAGAATAGGAGCAATTCATAGGTATGGAGGAACTACATTTTTGGTAGTTTGTTTTTCACTTCTACCAAGAAACCTATTAATCATCCGTACTACTAACGGTGGTTGTAAGAATGCAATGTGACAAACAATGCTCATCAAATAGATTTTTTACTGTCAGTTGTGTCAAACCACATTTTGAAAAACTTTTTTCAATGAGAAAAAAGCTTTATGCTTAAAGTTTGTTGCATCAAGAAATGGCTTCTTGGAGAACTGAATCTTCTAGACAGGATTTTGCAAGAGAAAAATGATGTCATCATTGTTGATTTCAACACAATTTTGAATTGCACACAATTCAAATTGCAAAAATTATAAATCTACAAATAATATTATTATTTCTTTGCAGTGTTGTTTTTGCTGGGTTCAGTGCAGATGCATTGGTATCAAGAATTCAGGATGGTGAGCATTACTCTTATTGTCTAAAACCATATTTGACATCATTGTTTTCATGCAGTATTTTCTGTACATTGCATACTGCTAGCATCCATAAAAGCTCTTATTTAGTCCCAAGCCACTCCCTTCTGCGCCTTTCCTAGCTTTAGTAAATTGTAGAAGATGTTGTTGCTAGTACCTTTTTTATACATTTTGTATTATTGTAGTTTATGTATTTGATATTAAAACTTGTATGTTGAAAAGTTTATAATGAAATGAAACTGAAACTATACCAGTATATTATGTTGTTTGGGCTAAAAGTACTAAAAAGCCATCATTTATAGCCATGTTGTTTGAATTTGTGAATAAGTCCCCCTATCCTTTGGGCCCCCTTTGGAGTCTCCAAAATAGAGCTTTTACGGCATAGTCAGAAAACAAATCTGAAAATATAGATTTCATCATTTTCAGCTGGTGCCAAAGTCTTGATCACGGCTGATGAAGGAATCAGAGGAGGTAAAAGGATAGCTCTGAAAAAGACAGTTGATGAAGCTGTCTCTCAATGCCCAGAAGTGGAAACAGTCTTTGTGGCACAGAGAACTGGTGCCAGAGTTCCAATGCATCCCGGCAGAGATATTTACCTTGAAGATGTGAGTAAATAAATTTCTCTGATATCAAATGACATTTTAAAAGTATAATGCTTGTGGCATATTTGGTATTGTTGATGCAAAAGTTAGTTTCATGAAAATTGTCCGGAAGGTTGAAATTAAATTTTAAATTGAGTGAAAATTGCAAAAATGTGTTTTCTTTCTTTGTACAGGCAATGGGATCAGAGTCAGCAAAATGTGAACCTGAACAAATGGACAGTGAAGATACATTATTCATTTTGTACACATCTGGAAGTACTGGAAAACCAAAGGGAGTAATGCATACTCAGGCTGGATACCTTTTGTATGCTTCACTCACTCAGCAGGTAATGTCTCATTTTAAAATCTGTCATAAAGATTTAAATTTCAGATTTTGACTGGGGTGCAAAAAAGAAAGGTTTAGCACACTAAGGCATTTCTTACCAAAGGATGACCTCCACTGCAGTTGTTTTGGTTGGGACCTTGTCTAAGGTGCATACTGACCATACTCTGTTGCTAGAGAGCATTTGGAGGTCAGCCTTAATGTCATCACCAGAGCATGATTTTAGAATGAAACTGGAAGAATGGGGAAATATGCTCACATTGTCTAAGTATAACTAGACATTTGCATTTTGTTGTTATTTTTGATAGACAATGGTCACATTTCAAATTCAATGCACTGATTAAATACCTGATGAAATAGCAAAAATTGCAGTCTCTGTACTATATGCTCCTTTCCATTTTCAGCAAAATGATTGATTTCTTTCAGCTATGCTTTGACTACAACCCTGGAGATATTTATGCATGTGTTGCTGATATTGGCTGGATCACAGGTCACACCTACGTAGTATATGGCCCGCTTTGCAATGGAGCAACTTCTGTTCTATTTGAGAGCACTCCTTTGTATCCAGACCCAGGGAGATATTGGGAGATGGTTGAAAGGTTGAGGGTGAATCAATTCTATGGTGCACCAACATCAATAAGACTGTTACTCAGATATGATGATGATTTTGTCAAGAAATATGATAGATCATCTCTAAGAGTTCTAGGCACAGGTATGTATCTATCATTTTGAAGTATTTATATTTTGAAGGTTATCATTGATACATTTATTTTTATTTTGCAACACTTTGTCTGAAAAAATATTCGGAGAGCACACAGAGGTTGAAAAAATAGTTGCAAAATCTCAAAATTATCAATGCTGATGAATTTCAAAAGTTCTAACAATAATATAACCTACAATTTTTTCATCAAACTTATCTGGAGAACGTTTATTTTATATCTTCATCAACCTTAAGATACATTAGAAGTCCTTCATACAAAACTAAAACACAATAGCAGCAAAAGAGCTTTGTCGACTATCACTCATTGAAGAAACTGAACACAACAGGGAAGAAAACTCAAGTAAATATGCAAATGGCTTTTTCCACAGTTGGTGAACCAATAAATGAGGAAGCGTGGCATTGGTACAAAGATGTTGTCGGAGATGGGAAATGTCCAATTGTTGACTCTTGGTGGCAGACAGGTATGTAAGATTTTTTCGCTACCTCTTAATCCCCTCCTTGCGAAGCTGACCAATGGTGATGAGACACTTGTTAAATCATTAAAGCATTATTTGAGTCGCAGTTGTTGTTGTAGCAGTAAAAGTCACAATCAGGTGTGTTTTTAAAGTCTGCGCGCAGGCTAGTGTGTTTTGCAGTAAAGAAAATTTGATCAAGGATTCTTCAAGGATTCTCCCATATTGCTGAAATACTGTCTTATTGTAAGAGACATACAATCACTCGTTTTGTTGTTTTTAATTACAGAAACTGGTGGTATAATGATCACACCGTATCCTGGTCCTGAAAATCAAGTTTGGAAACCGAGTTGTCCCTTGAGGCCTTTCTTCGGTGTTGATCCAGTTATCCTTGACGAAAAGGTTTGTATTTCACCAACTGCAAGGTTCAGGATTGCATGACAATTTGGCATGATTTAGAGCAGAAAGAGCTGCTATCAAATTCTTCTCTTCAAAACTTGAATCTTCAATATTTGTACCTTAAAAACACCCTAACAACACCGTCATGTCTTTATAACTTTTGTTAAAACAAGTAACTCTTTTAGTGTCATTTGTTTAAGCCAGTCAGTCTTTCACTGATTTCCCAAAGCTTTTTGGCTGCACCATCATCCTTTCCAAAAGGACCAACATCACATTCCAAGCAATCTTCGAAATATTTCCCTGTAACCTTTTCCAACACAGGGTCAACTGCAACTCGAATCGATGTTTGGGCTCCTTGTCTTGTTGATTTCCAGAAGATAAACATGAAAGGGTATATAATCAGTTTTGCAATCTTCCAGTGCAGGATCCCCACATTTCTATATGCCTCTGACAGGATGTAGCCTGGATTGATGGAATTAGCTGTGACACTTGTTCCTTCTAGCTTCTTGCTTAACTCGTGGGTAAAAAGAAGGCTTGCAAGTTTCGTTTGTGCAAACTGCTTGAATCTGCCAAACTTTTCCTTCATCTCGAGATCTTTAAAATTCAGGCCTTTTGATTTTTTATGTATGCCACATGAAACATTTACAATTCGGCTTGGTGAGGATTTCTTCATTTTTGGAAGAAGGAGATTTGTGAGTAGGAACGGGCCGAGATGGTTAACTTGGAACATTTCTTCGTGGCCATCTTTTGTCACTTGTCTTTTTGCACTAGTGAGAACCCCAGCATTGTTGACCAGAACATCCAACCTGTCCTCTTCCGTGTTGAATTCTTTTGCAAATTCTCGAATCGAATCAAAGGAGGATAAATCTAGTTTTCGAAATTCAACGAAACGGTTTTCTGATAAATCCCGTATGTACTTCAATGCTTTCAAACCACTTTTGTAACTCCTACATGCAATTATGACTTTAGCTCCTCTCCCTGCAAAACTCAATGCAGTGTCTAAGCCAATTCCTGTATTCGCTCCTGTTACAATTACAGTTTTACCTTTGAGTTTAGCCAAGCTTTTGCATGACCCCCCAGCAAAATATACCTTGACCCAAGCAAGGGCAATAGCGGTTAAAACGATTCCTAACATTGCGGCAAGGTATTTTGTCTGTATAGCGGCATCGACCAGCAAATCTTCCAAAACGGCTTCGGGACAATGTCTGCAGCTCAGTTGACAATTACGGCGCATGAATTCAACAGAGTTTGTGCACTCCCCCCTATCTGCCCAGTGTCTACAGCGAGAATCGAGGTCTCTGCAACTGCTGTCAACGGAACGTGCGAGCAAACCAATGAAAAACAAAATGGTTAGGCCCATCTTCTGCATGTTTCTGGCAGCCATCTTTCTTTCTTCGAATTTCTGGCGGGAAATCCAATTAACAGCAGCAACAACAAGACAATGCCTAAGGCTCTCGATTTCAAATCTCACTTTGTCAAATTATCTCAACTTTTTTTCGAGTGCTTTTTCCTCATTAGGTTGAAGAAATATGGGCCTGTATTTAGAAAGAAACTTCCTTGCTTTCGAGAATGTCAAAGTTCGATAAAATATTAATGATGTAATTGCTGGTTTTGAATTGTGAATAAATTCGTTTTGTTGACATAGCAACACGATTTATTGATGTAGCGTTTTGCTACCACAAGCATGGCCTTTAAGCTTCTATTGTCTGCAACTTCACCTGCTCAATGGTTTGAAAAGAGCCAGCTTTGGTAAAGTCACATGTTTCAAATGACAAAACTATAGACGGACATACCAAGCTGTTCTCAGGTCACTGTTGTTGTTGTTGTTGTTGTTGTTATTCATTTGTCGTGTCATTTATAACGACGCTCCTTTTATCGTTATAGCAAGTTATTATTATGAAATTTAAAAATTGAACTATCTGTTTGTGCACATTTACTCCGAGAATAACCTGCAGTTGCAAAATTGCCTTGTTTTTGAGTTATTTTCAACTCGTCAATTTGTTCCCTAAAAATGTGATTTTTGGAAAATTTATTTCCTCGTTCCCAGACCATTCTCACAAAATATTCTCTTGGTCCCAGCTCAAAATGCAAATATCTGTTGTCCCCCATAACCCCATTGGCGGGCTTTGTTAGGAAAATTTGTTCTCTCAAAAACCTAGTCGTTGGGAAGAGACGCCCCTGATCCCTAGTTGTTCTATCTTTTTGGGGAAACCATGTTGTTTCCATCCAGGTTTCTCCTTGACAAAGCTCAGCCCTCCCTGGTAGAAGCTACATTTTTCGATAGGACATACAAATTTTCAATCTCATGACTATCTGTTCTCTCGAAAGTTATCTTTTTCTAAGAAAATTTAATTTGTCAAAATATTGTGATTTTAAGTTGGAATCGTTTTTTACAGAAGAGCTAGTCTGTCAGAAGGTTTTGAAGAAGAAATAAGTTTCTCCAGAGAGAGGCAAGCAAAAATCACCATAATAATGTATACATGTATGTAGACTCTAGTTTTGCTGTCTGAAATTCCCAGTGTGTCTACAAGAGGTAGCCTCAAAATTTGGTTTGTAAGCATTTCATCGTTTGTGATCCAAGACCTCTATTCTCGTTATAGGGTAATGAGCTACATGGTGACAATGTATCAGGATTATTATGCCTCCGCAGTTCAACTCCTGGCATGTCACGTAGTGTTTATGGTAACTTTGAAAGACATCTGGACACATATTACAGACCGTACCCTGGTATGGACCTTTTCACTTCATTCATCAATTTAAAAAAGAATATATGTTTCTGAAGCAGCTCATGTTTTTCCAGCTATGGTGTAGACAGTGTCTTTAAAATATTGCCTCTATTTACCTGACTTTTGGACACATATTTCAGACCGTACTCTGGTATGGAATTTATTACTTGTATTGCATCTGCTATTTACAAAGACTCGCAGGTTACTAACGAGACAGATCTTGCAATTAACGAGACAGATCTTGCAATTGCTGCTGGAGACACCATCTTTCTATTGGAGATAAAATGTCGACAGCATCTTTGTATTACATTTTGACATTTGGAGCATTAAAGCATTCATCTCTCAAAATCAAACTTGGTAAACATAACGGACAAGAGCGTCCAAAGCAGACTGAATGAGCTGTGTAAATAACTTACATTTTAGGGGTTGGTTCTATTTTGACTGAATACAAGTTTTTTGGTTTCCGGTTGGCGATTACTTGTCTTTTTGGGCCATAAAGGCAAGCCTTGGACGCCCTTGATTATTTGTTTAATATCATATCCGGGCAGCAGGAAGCTGTCTTAAGCCAAAAATAATGTAAAACTTCATTAGCTCTGTCTTCGATGCATCTTTGAGTAGAACGAACACTACAGAAACAAATGTGCTTTACAGCTAAATAGGTATGGTTTATCTTTACAATTTTGATAATAAGTGATGTACTAAAAGTTTAACTTCATCAAATAAAACATAACTAGGAAGTTAAATTTGATCAGGAATTTATAATAAGAAATCTTACGATGCTTTAAATCTTGATCCAGGATATTATTTTACTGGCGATGGTGCTCGAAGAGACATCGATGGGCATTATCATATTACTGGCCGTGTAGATGACGTCATGAACATCAAAGGAGTACGCCTTGGAACAGCTGAGGTTGAAGATATTATGGTTAGTCCAATTTTTCAATGATTGATAGAAATTGATCATTGGAGTTTGTGAGATAGTAAGTTTCTCGGGTTACACCGAGGTCCAACCAGAACCTTGGTGAATTTCTCCGTAAGTAACGGATGGACTTGCAACAAATATCACATTGTACATTGAATAGATCTTGATAAAGAAAAACTGCATTTTGTGCAAACAGTAAAGGCGTGCTTAATATGATGAAATTTCAAATTTTGACCAAGTGAACTTAAAAGTAGAAGTACATAGAGTAGAATGTCATTTTGATGTTCCTTTGAAATTCATAAGTTACGTTTTGGCTCCCTCAAGAAAACGAGAATGGTTCCCAAATAGAACGATTTGTTTTGTAATAGTTGGTTTCTGTTGTTTTCAGGACAATCACCACTGTGTCGCAGAAACTGCTGTTGTAGGCTATCCTCATGAAATCAAAGGCGAAGGTACGTCCAAAGTGATTGATTGATTAATTGATTGATTGATTAATTGATTGATTGATTCGATGATGAGTGACGAAGAATTCTACGTACCACAAATTATTTGACATGGTTTTGAAGAAGCTTGACTGGCCAACTTCTTACTACCCGTTTTTCTCCTGATTTTTTGGAATAGAGAATTCCGGCTCACTCATTTGAACTTCCAAAGTTATAAGTCATCTTGTACACCCATAAAACATGTGCTTGAGGTTTAAGCATACACTAAAGGATGGTGTGAGCGGAAGATAAAAAGAAAGGAAGGCCTTATGGACAGGGACGCCGGAGAGATGGTAGGGCAAGGGGGGCGACTAGGAGCGTAAGGGCAATTGAAACCAAAGGTGAGCGAAGCGAACCTAAAAATTGGGGGGTCAGGGGGTACTCCCCCGGGGAAATTTTTGTGGCCACACCCTTAAGATTGGCTTAAAATGCTATCAAAACGTTTTAACGAACATTAATCATGTTCTTTCATGAAATTTTCGGCCATTCCTCCACATGTCCTCATTCCGAATCGCATAAAATCGCATATTGCTTATTTTGAAGTTGCAATTGACAGTCATTTTTCGTTACTCGTGTGTTTCTGATAAGGGAATGAAGCTATGGCGGCTTTCCTATCAAGTTTCAAAGTAAATTATTGTTTTTCATTGAAAGGGCACTTTTGCCCCCCTTGCCCCCGTTAGGAAAGGGCAGGAGGGGCGCTTGACCCCCCGCGCCCCCCCTCTCCGGCGTTCCTGCTTATGGAGAGATGATGCGGGTGGCAGAAGATCAGGATAAAATCATTCTTCATGATACTGCAGGGCCGTCGAGAGAGGGGCCGGGCCCCAGGGTTAGGGCCGCATGTTGGCCCCCGGCACCGAAGGCACCAGAAAAATTGTTGGACCACGCCCTTTTATCCTTGGGCCACGGCCTCCTATGCACTGTTAAAACGCTGCTTTTAGATGTCATTTCGAATGTCAGTGGGCCCGCGGGCCTGAAAACGTTCCTGAAAGAAGACTACAGCAAAGAAAAAATGCGTACCTTATTTCTTGCGGGCCCCCAAAGGCCCGGGCTCCCTGTTAACTACCCTGCCTACCCCCCTCTCGATGGTCCTACGGTACTGCAATATTATGTTGGGGGATGAAAACAAAGTTGGCGAACTTTCTGCATACAGCAACTAAATAAAAGGTCGGCGAAGAAGAATGGCGCAAAGGAAGTTTTCTCGAAAATGATGAATTCTCGTGAAGAATATTTACTCGCGCCTGATAGTCGAAACCTGTCGAAACCTGTCGAAACCTGTCGTTAGACAGAGGACCTAGAACGAAAGTGAACTGAAAATGCCGTAAATCAACCAGAAAAACCATTTATTTGATGCTTTAAAGGGAATGTAAGCACATAAAAGTGGCTCAAGTCACTTGCGGTTAAACTCTAGCCTATCAGATATCAGGATTTCCTGCTGACGTAGATCAGTTACCCAAATATGGTGCGGCACGTGTATCGGCCTATTGTCTTTGCCAGGTTATTTTTATCGAAGGCTTATATATGCTTAGATTCCCTTTAATTCTTATGTTTACATAAACATACTATGTGCTAAAACTATGAGCTTTTTTTGCTTTGTTCAAAGGTGTTTACGCATATGTGATTCTGAAAGATGGAGTAGAGGTCAACGAAGAAAAGTTGAAATCAGATTTAAAAGTCATGGTGAAAAAGTCAATCGGAGGACATGCAGTGCCAGAAATGATTCAGGTATGAATTTAATTTAACAATGGCATTGCTGTCCTTACCACTCTGTCTTGGGCATAAGCTTTCAATGCTATTTTCTATTCCGACTTTTGTAAAGTTATTCAAAACTATTATCATTTACTTTCAAGTTTAGAGGCTATCAAATTTATCAGAAAACGCCCGAACCTTTAACAGTGTACTTTCGCAACTATGTACACATTTTCTCCGTAAAAATCATCCGCAAAACTTAACGAAACTATTTTCAATAGATAAAGATATGATATGATATCTGATATTAAATTGTGCATGATGACGGTATGTTATGGTCTGATTATCAAATCTCAAACTTTAGGCTGAATCGGAATGTGTAACGTGTAACTCATTTAAAGGAAGATTGTAGATGCACCTTCAATATGAATGCATTTAACGTTAAATTCTGCCATTCTATCATATGATCAATACTTTGATGACAGAAATAAATGTTGACATTGGGTTTTTAAAAACATCCTGTTATAAATAGCAACTTTTCGTCTATTTAACATTTATTTATGGACAAGTTACCTGATTTAATTTTGAGACATCACAGAACCTACTCTATCAATTTTCCCCTTAGGTTTCGCCCGGCCTACCAAAGACTCGCTCAGGCAAAATAATGCGAAGAGTTCTAAGAAGTATTGCCGCCAATAGATTCGATCAGCTCGGTGACGTCAGCACACTTGCAGACCCAACAGTCGTCAATGGACTGATTCTCGAACATGAAAAACTTCTTGAACAGATAGAAAAGAGCAAGTAGAATTAAAATTTGAAATTTTCACAATGCATGCAGTGTAGTAATATTCCTATCATAGCGTCTTATTGATCAAGCAATCTTTTGAATTATAAATAGTTTTACTCATGTTGCCAATCAACAAACAGTAAAGAAGCCCGAAGCAAAACCAAAATGATTTCAGATAGCTAAATAAATATATGCTTTCACCATGATAATAAAAAACTCGAAGCGAATCAACACAAACACTTCTCCTTTTAAACTATGATCCAAAACTGGATTATTAGATATTCACACAGTATGGAAGTAACTGAACGACAAACGACGACATCATGTTAACCTTGCAGCTCGATATTCCTATACCTACAACATTACGTTTCCTGAAACTGATTTAATTTGAAGAGGTAAAGATGTACTGTTTATAATCAAATAAAAGAAGAACTCAAAAAGTACATCTACAGTGCCTATAATGGTGGGGATAGCAATAGTTTTTCGCATTTTGTTTTGCCTTCATGGAAATATATCAAAAAGTTTGTATATTTCTCAACCAACATTTTGCTCTGAAAATTGAGACTACTGGAACACAGTTAATGATTACACTTCACAAACTTCTCATTTATTATCAAAACCTGCTTTTTCATATTTCGCAAATTATGTAACAGAATGAAAAATAAAAACCTTGAAATTGTAACGATGTAATTTTCTTACTGGTTTGATTGTATTTAATTAAAATGTGATTTATACTTGATAATTTCGCATTACTTTTTATTTTCTTCATTGGGCCAATATCCTGCACAATACAGTAAAAACCCGCATACAATGACGACCCGGGGGGGGGGTACTTCACATATTTTGGGTACGGGGACGTGCATCGGGAAGGGTATCGATTTTCGCGATTTTGGTATAAGGAACGGTATCGATTTTCGCGTTTTTGGTTTAAGGAAAGATTTTGGTATACTTTTTCGGAAAATTGGTATAAGGTCGGGTATACTTTTT
>REGL01001481.1:44649-64688 GCA_004194395.1 Aurelia aurita complex sp. Pacific
CAAACCCAAAAAGCCTTTTTAACCCCCCCCCCCCCCCACTTATATCAAATTCCAGAGGTTGCGAAAGATTTTCCATTTATTGAGCTAAATAAGTTTGCAAATGTTAATTTTGATATGGTTTGAGATAAAACTGCGTCAAATTTATAAACCTTATAAAATTACATGTTAAATACATGAAATACAATATGGTATAAAAGAACTACAAAAGCAAATCATATAAATCCTTGTCACTTGATTTTGTGAATAAGTCTGCCCCCTTCCGAAATTAAATAAGCCCCCCCCCCCAGGGCTTAATAGAGCTTTTACTGTACTTAGATTACTTAGAAAGAATCTCCATGCGGTTTATATGCTTTGGTGACATATTTTCCATTTTTGCATGCACTATACAGTATTTTTTAATACCAATAAATGCTTTCATTCAGTGGACATTTTGTACTTCTTTAGAACAATGGTATAAGATGTACAGTAATTTGATGTCTTTATTTATAACCGAATTATTTAATGAAACTCAACAGCTCTAATCTTTGTTTGAAATCTTCAAAATAAAAATGCGTAATAAACAGAGAACGTTTTGCAAAACAAGAAAATTCAGCACAACTCTTTATAAAAGCTGCAATACCTCATCTCACAAGAAATTAGTCGAGTCGAGTATTCATGCAGGCTAACAGAAGAATGATTTATGGGGAAGAATTGAATTGCTGCCATGTTTTCAGTTAATCAGAATTGAATTCACCGCAACTCAGAAATATTGACAAATATGTACACCACAGAATGATTAAGAATTAACCCAAAAGGGTTCTAACTTGGTTCATCTACACTGATGGAAGTTATTGGGAATATTGCAGTGCATTGATTTTCAAATAACCATCAACGGAATAAAAATGGCCTGTGGCCGACATGGCTGATAAGCTAATTTAAGACATTTTGAGGTTCATATTCAAACAAAGACATTTTGTATTCTTATGTGGAAGGTGGTCAAGTGATTAGTGGCTCTTACATTAGACCAGTCACATCCATAAAGCTGATAACAGCATTTTGCACACAGCACAGAAAATATTCTTATTGTGCAAGTGAGGACGCACTAACAAAAAAATGTTCCCAAATCCATTTTGGTACCTGTCAGTACTGCCCCCTTGACTTGAAATGCCCAACATACTAAGGTATGATGATTGGAGGATATGAAACAGTTTTCTGCACGAATAACAGTTTAATTTTCACATCATATTATTAAAACAACTGATGTATTCTATGATTCAGTCAAACAAATAAACTAACGCTACGTAGCGACACTGTTCAACAGTATCAATTTTATAAAGAGTTCTTCAAAGTAACTTGTAATTAAAATGATCATAATATTCACTTTGATAAAAAGATTGATTTCAGTACCATTAAATTACGTTTGTGATACTAGATTCTATTGAACTCCATTACATATTTTCATCAATAAGTCGGTTCATAAACCGAGTGAACTTTCAAACAACTTACTATGTTCCGATTTTATGTGTTTGAAATCTATTCCTAAACGGTGCATTTATTGATGTCAGGAATAAGCAATCATTTGGTTGTTCTATTCCAAGGAAATACTTTCATCGCTGCGAGGCAAAGCCAGTTAGCGAGAAATAACCAGAATTCTTCATTCATGAGGTTAGAAATTCTATCCCAACCGTCAACTTGTGCCAAAGACAAGCATTTTCAGTGCCTTATAAAGTTTAGTCCTATGATTCTAATTACTCTCAAAAGATCCTTAAAGATGACCTGAAGCGAACATTTTAATTGATGCAAATGAACGTGACACTATCGAATGAGAAAGAATCCTGTTTACATTCTTTTGATATCTCATTTCGTTTCAAGTTATCTACTCATTTTAAGTATCTGCTGATGCCGTCATTTTGTTTGCAAATTACAAGGATGATACATTAAAATATAGCTGTATCTGATCTTTGAAAGGTTACAATTGTACGTCAGAGACATTTGAAGTGCACCTGAACCCAAAATATTTTATTCTTAATTATCATAGAGGGTGTTGAGCTGAGTTGAAAAGCGAAAACCAAATTGAATTCCGATGAGTGGTTCCGGAGTTATGCCCCACTAAAGTCGCGTTAATGGACAATTTTTGTGGACATTACCGGGCTATTTTGACCAGTCTGGAGTCTGGGGCGATAGCGGATGTGACGTCGACTAAGATGTACACACAGGTCTCATCTCAGTGTAGCCTAAGTGATTTCGCAGTCAATTTTAGCTTAGCATAATGAATAAATGTAATAGAAATTGTCTCATGAATTGATATGATGTTTAGAAACGCATTTCATCTGAGGAAGAGTTGTTTGAGCCAAATTCCCTTTGGAAACATAGTTAACCTAGTATACTTTCTTTACGTTTTGCAAACAAAATGACGTCATCAGCCAATCATACAAAACAGTGGATACCACGAAAATGAAACAAGGTATCGAAAAATTTGGAACGACATTCTTTATCATTCAACAGTGCTATTCATTTGATCAATAGAAATTCTCGCTTCAGATCACCTTTAAGAATCCTCCATTTTCCGACAAGAGTTCTTGATTGGCATGAAACCCTTCAAGAGTTCTAAACAAGAAATCTATCGAAATGTGGCAAAATCTCTTAGACAAGGAATTGTACACAATACCTGTGTTTTCATTCTTGCTGTGCTTTGAACCCGAATGTGCAGATTAATATTCTGCATGGTTATACTTATAAATTAAGACCAATAATTCCAAGAGAAATTTGATTGAAAATGAAGTAAAAATTCATTCCTACTTACGACCTATATATCTACAATTTATTCTTTTCATCTTTGATTTGTTGGGAAGTATCACCTCCCGAAGTTGCAGCTTGAGATGATGAGGTGGACTGCAATTCTTTCGCGGCCTCGTCAAATTTCTTGTGTTCCTCTTTGATTAAAGTTTCCAGCTCATCCTAAAAGCAGAAGAAAGGTATTATTGCCATGATTTTAATCACAGTGGTGAACACTTGTATTTGTTTTTGACCTTATTAATGTTAATCTTATTAAAGTAGAAGTAATAGCCATAGATCGATAAAAAAGATTCAGTCACAGTTACAGAGATAATTCAAAATACCTTCCAACCAAGAAGATCAGCAAGTTCCAAACAACCTTCATCGCATGTTGTCAGATGAGCGACATCTCTGAAATAATTAATAAAAATTGAATCAATTTTGAAAGGTAAATTTCTTCCATTGTCTTAACTTTAATCATAGGATCATTCCTTTTCAAATCTTCATCTGATGGGTACAGAAAAAAATGGTGTCTCCTGAAAAGCTTGCCAGTTTTAAACTTAAATTTCTCTTGGCCTGCTCATGCAAAACAAAAAAAGGAGCATTAGTTTGATAAAATTGAGCAATGGAAATAAAAAGAGTCAAATACGTCAAATACGAATCAACTTTTCAGCATTGTACACAGCGTTTTACAATATCAACATGTAGATTGAAACCCTTATCATTTTTTGCTACAATATCCCCCGTTATGCTTACAAAAATGTGGTTTGAGGATAACATTCATATGCAGGGTGTCATTGATGTTAAGATGAATTAGAAAATGTAGGCAAATTATTATGGTTCGGCCAATTGCACATCTTGAGTTGTAAAACGTTGCTTACAAATGATGAAGGTNATAAAATTGAGCAATGGAAATAAAAAGAGTCAAATACGTCAAATACGAATCAACTTTTCAGCATTGTACACAGCGTTTTACAATATCAACATGTGGATTGAAACCCTTGCCATTTTTTGCTACAATGTCCCCCGTTATGCTTACAAAAATGGGGTTTGGGGATAACATTCATATGCAGGCGTGTCATTGATGTTAAGATGAATTAGAAAATGTAGGCAAATTATTATGGTTCGGCCAATTGCACATCTTGAGTTGTAAAACGTTGCTTACAAATGATGAAGGTTAAGTCATATTTGATTAAAAAGTCAGACAACGTGCTAATTGTAGAGAAAGAAAAACTCATATACCTGTACTTTCTATCACTATCAAAATCAAAACCACCAAAGAATCCGCCCTGTTGAAAAAAATGAAAACCAGTTACGAAAGTAAAGAAAATTAAACAAGACTGGCAAGATGTAATTAAGACTGACTCACATGTTATATGTTAATCATTAATTTAAGTATCGTATGCACAGGCCAAAGAGGAATTGCAAACTTGCATTGCATGTTGTCAAAAATAGATGTTTATCTCATTTGGGGGGGGGGGGGGCTAGTTTAAAGACATAAAGCAAGTTTTAATTCCCCAAACTCTCTGAGTGCCACTTGCCGCAGGAAAATGAAAGAGTTTCCTTGAAGTCGGAAACTGCTATTTGAACCAGAACCCTTCCTGAGAAGACTGTAAATATCGAGTTAGGAAGAAATTTTTACAGGAAAATGTCTGCTTCTAGACTCAATACAAAGTCCCAGTTATCGCAATAACAACAACATGTAATATGATTGAACTGAATAAACGGACATCTTATGCTCCTGCGGAAGAACTCATTTCCACTGCAGTGATTGTACTGTAAAAGTGGATTAGATTTAAAATATTGGGACGAGTGGAGTAAGTCTAATCTGATCCCATACCTGTCCGCACTTTTCTTTATTGATTAAAAGTCTTGGTGTAGATTTTTGAACTCTGAAAACAAAGAAATAACAAGTCATCAAGAAAGTTTGATGTTGATCGACAGTCACTTTATTCTCAACAGTCGTCAATGCCGTTTTGCATTTTTTAGTTTTCCCCAGGTATTGCTTACTCGGTGTTGTTCTCCTTTGACAAGTAAATTAAAACAATCACAAATGTTTTTGCTTCCATCTTGATGACACAATGTTGATTATAAACAGCTTTTTAGTCCTAATTTTATGGCTTGTTAAGGAACCATGAACGATTCGAAATATGCTGGAAAATGATTTTTGAGTCTCATTTATTTCTGCCTTAGGCCACAAACTGACCAATGATGTCGAACTGTCTTTATTCATGGATTTGTTGAATAAACAAAATGAAATAAATATGTTTGTCAATTTGACTCATTCTACAATTTTATGTTGCAGTAAACAATCATATTTCAAATTTTGCCTTCAATGTAAAAATTTAGGAAATTTTGATCGCAATTAATACCTGATTAGAGGTAAGATGGTGAGTCAAAAGACAATTTGGAAAGGATCAAACCTGTCAATCAAAGAAGCAAATGGTTGAACCACTAACGATGTTCCCATGACAATCAGGAGACCACAATTTGGAAAATCCTTGAAAAAGAAAATTTCAAGTGAAAATCAATAAGTTGGCCAATGATCACATTTTAAAGAACATTTCAGGTGGAAGTCTAATGAAGTATTAAGCTTGAAACTTTGAGTTGTTATCAATATTCTAGTTCATATTGTTGCAATTTACATAGAAAAAACACATATGTTAGAAAGTACCTTAGTATTTTTCAATGATTTCAATATGGCAACAGCACTCCTTACAAATATGACAACAACACTCCCTATTATACTTAAAGCGCAGTACAATGAATAACACTGCAATGAATACAGTACCTACCAAAGACGTCGATGTGAAAAAGCGCGACGGTAATGCTTCACCAAAGAAAACAATATCTGTTGAAAATGAGAAGCATCAATAAGAAACTGAGACATTGAAGTGTTGAAAGGGAACCGTAGTTTCACCAAAAATCGAAGAACCAAGATTGCGATGATTATCATTTTAAATTTCATTTTCAGTCCTTCCTTATCATCTCAAGGTTGACAAAGATTTCAGAAAGAAGAGACGAATTCAGGTTGACATTTCCATAAAATAGTAGCAGTAGACAAATCCGGTAGTTATTGACAAATCCATTGATAAGAAAATTATTATTCAGTCAAGACTAAGCCATGTTTTTGTTTAACATTTCGAAGCAGTACTGTGCTTCATCTTCAGAATACAAATTTTTTCAAAAGCACATGTATAAACAGACAAATAACAAACAAAATAAGTAAGTAAGTAAAATTTTGCCATACAACAAGAAATTAAATGTAATATAAAAATTTACGAAAAGAAAAAAGGATATTTACATGTGTACAATATAATAAAAACTAAAATCTAGTATAAAAACACCCCTAGTTTAAAATGGCAGGGATAGCATTAAAAGGTAAGTGCAACTTTGTTTCCATCATGGTCCCTCAACTAAATGTGCATGATTACAATTCCTACATGAAAAGTAAATAAAGCGCCAAGCCCGAAGGACAATACCTAAAACAGAACTAAGGGAATAGAGGACTGCTGGGAATTAAGGGACGATCACGTAAGATAAGTAGAATTTGAGACAGGTACAACATGGCGCAGCGAGTCTAAGCAGCTCACAGACTATTCACGCGATGGAAAGCAGAATAAAGTTTCGAAGTTAATTTTCACAATTTAGTACTCCTTCTGGTAATGGTATGATATTCACTGCCCTTACAAGAAAGTAATTAGCAAATTTATTGGACCAACAAGAGCAAATCATAACAATCAGTCAAAAACAAAGAATAAATTGAAAAGATACAAAGATGTAAAAAGTAATCTCGATAGCAGTAAAACTAGAAAAAGAATCACTTTGAGCGTTCTCGAGAAATAACAATCTTGCAGAAACACACTGAAGAAACCAAGAGAAACTCATTGTTGTGTATTTAGGTATTTGAAAACTAAGCCATTTTCATCGCTAGTTCAAATTATTTTTCATGATTCCCCAGTCGAGCTAATGTTATTCCTCTTCAATTTGCGATAAGAATTATAAACATTTTGGTAAAAATCTCGAGTTTCAGATACTTTCAAACATTCGTGAACTCTTCTGTAACGATAGCAAAGATCAATATTTCACCTGGTTTTACAACTTCGCCACACTCTTCACACTTCGGCACTTCACCTTTGAAAATACGTTCTGTAGAACAAAATGTATGTTGTACATTTCTAGAATGTATCTCCCAAAAAAGCATTCCCAGTTCCCAAAAAACTGTACAATATCAAATTACTCAGACACCAATGAAAATATCTCGTTTTTAAGTACTCTGAAAAATGGTTTTGTCTCATTGCAAATCTATTTTTTCTTTTGGACATTTAGTGGATACCCGCTAGAACGTGCAGCTTAAATTTGTATAAAGTTTCGACGAAACTGCATTTACGTTGAGGTGCCTCAGACCGTGTTTGAATAAAACACATGGCGTATAACTTAAACACGAACTGAACTATAACTGAACTCTAAAATCAGATCTAATCCTGCAGACCCATTGTCCAAAGAAGAATATCCTTTGGACAATGGGTCTGCACGCAGGCTAACTCTATATCAACTGGGCGTTCATTATCTTAATCATGTGGTTAGATCCTTAAATGTCATTGATGCTAGGACATCAATAGTTTGGCGAGCAATCTCTAACAGTTACAACTTTCGTAGTCATACGAAGACATATTCTATATCGGAAAATCTATGTTATAGGCACTACAGCTGTTACGATGGTTAGCCAAACTTGATGTGCAGACAAAGTTATTCTCGGTCTAATGCCACTGACACGTTTTAACATTAGTGTTCTTGAGTCCATTTTTAAAACGTAACAGCACAGTGATAATTTAAAGACATTACAATACAATCCCAAATGAAAATAATTAACGAAGAAAAAGATGAAAATTAGAAGATGAACCTTTTGCCCACTCCTGGGAATATTCTTCACGACATCCCAAACAATGACATGAATGAAAAGTGCCATGTGCTGCAACTACCAATTCAGGTGAAACTCCAGCCACAATTTCAAGTCCATCAATATTCTGTTGATAAATCATGCATAGAGTTTGAAAGGCATAACATTTGGAATGAATATTCCACCAAGTACCTTCCGAGTAATATCATTCCCCAACAAGTGAAAATAAAGTAGAAATATGCCAAGAATTTCCTTTATCAAAATAACTAGTTTTTAAATCCCATTTTCCGAGGATGGGGATTTCTTAAATATTTTGGCGATCTGGGAGTTGAGTTTCTTAGAAGAAGTTTCTTAAAAAAATATGCGTAATCACCTTCCTTTGCGATGACGGGTCGGGTCCAAGACTCCTATCAAATCAAATATTTAAGCAGAAAAGAATCAAAACTCAATGAAATGGGAAGAACAAACCTGGGTGTAATTTCGTATCATCATTTTCTTTTCAGCAAGTAATCGCAAGAAGTAATGTGAAGGTGTTGGCTGCAAGAAATACAAAGAACGTTATTGAAACAGCTGAGAGAAAGATTATTGGAATTTCTATGAAATAGCTTCGTTTGGAAGAACAGATTTTTTGTGGCTACTTCGAAGCATACGGTCTTCCCTTTCTGAAGAGATCTACTGGCGTATCTATAGACTCTTGCAACTGTTAAGAAACAGTTCATAGGTTGAAAGTACCGGTATACATTTTTGCTTCTAAAAGAGTCTGGATAGAGCGATATTTTCATGCATGTTTATATTAGAGAGGTTCGGTTGAATGGTGTTAGAGCTTCTATCACTGTTGTGCACATTCAAAAATATATGAAAATATATGAAAATATCGTACGAATCAGATTCTTTTTAGAACAGCTAAATGGTCTGTAATTAGTAAATCAATTCAATAGCATAAATCAATCAATCAATTGAGTAACTACTGAAAAGGTTGAACAAATATCTAGATAAATACCTTGTAGTTTCCTGGAAACAACTCTCTGGCAAGCATGAAAAATGGTTCTGGGTTCTCCTACAAAGTAAAAAGAAAGAAAATTGCTGTACCATCCGATGAACAAAAACATTAAAATATACTGGGTTCAAGCGTTTGAAAAATGGTGGAACGAAGAATACTGGATGGATTTGAATGAATCGAATTTCGGTCGACAGCAGGAAGACTGAGGTATTTTTGTAAACATTGATAAATTGAACATTGGTAAATCCAATACTACAAAAATTGATTCGCCACAAAATGGCTGAAAAATGGACTTAAAACATTCACTCAATCAAATTTTAAAGAATATCTAAAGCAAAACGATATGCGAAAGCATTTAATCTCTCTCAACAGTTACAGTACAATGATAAAATTTATTCATAAATACTGAATTTCTTCAATCCCATAGCATAACAATAAAGGTGCAGATTACATGTGATGTTCACTTTCTCCTATGAAGAATCTTCTTTAAGATTTGATCGGATTTAATCAAGTGTTTCAGGGCGATTTTCATGAGTTTTGCAAACAAGGGATTTTCATAAAGTCGATTTTGCCTAATAGTATATTTGAAGTGCTCGTGAAAGGATGAGAAAACTCCTATAAAACACTTCAGTCTTTTGCCTATCAGACAGATGTTATCAAATTCTGATCCATCCATCTCTATATTTGCTATAAACTTGCAAACACCTTGGCTTTATTGGCGCATTGGTTAATAGAGAAATACAACTTATTTGAGTAACTTGAAGCAGTTTTGCCAATTAATCTTATTGCTACAGGTCTTCTTCTTTTAGTGATGAAGTGAAGTAGTGTGGGAAATGAAGTAGGAATCAAATCAATTCTTGCAAATAACCAGTCGTTTCTTACCTTGAAATAATTCAGCTCAAATATACTTTGTGGTGTTGGCAGATTATATTTCTCAAGATTATGATAAAGCCCTGTGCCAGGAGATCTGAAGTCTGGAATTCCTGCAGAAGTTGAAATACCTGCTCCAGTCATTACCACTATGTTCTTACCTGGAGGAGATCAGAAAACCAGATGAATAAAAAATGCAATCATTTGAAAGGCTATCGCTCCCTAAATGTCAAATCAATATCATTTTGCAATATCTGATTGAAGAGCCAACATGTTCAGCTATTTTTAGATTTTTTCTGACAGACATTGGTCACTCATTTCAGATTTTAAAGGGGATCTTGTCAAGAAAGTTGTTTCAAGAAACCTTAAAAAATGTATAAATCACAATCAACAAGTTTCCTTAATTTTGTAATGTTTTGGTCATGTCTGAGAGCTTCTTAAATATAAATTGAGTAATGAAAAATTCTAAAAAAGCGTTCAACAAATAAGCCTACTTACATTTGTCTGACTTCATATATTTTGCAATGCCAGCAAGGGTGAATTCTTCCAAAACTGGGTCTTCCTTTTCTTCATCTGCTAAGCTTAACCCCAGCCGTGATTGAAGATGTTGCACAAGAAGGTCCATCACTGCAAAGGTAACAAAAGGTAATCAATCAATCAATAAAATCTTTATTAATGTGTCAAAATATTTACCTTACAGGCTAATGGGGACACAACAAAAAGGTATAGAAGATTAACATTGAAATAAATTTATATAAAATTACTATCTGTTAGTTAAAACTACTTGCTTTGGTCTAAAGAGACATAAATTTTGTCAAAAACTTTCACGTACAATACAGTATACATACAGTATTTTTATCAAAATTTAATAAAATTTTCAAAGGAGTTCCTAATTGCCCCTTCCACACTCAAATCTTTCACACAAAAAAAGGAAAGTTACCACCCCGTATCAACACTTACCTTGAACAACTGTTCAATGCAATTTGATACAACACTTCAGGAATGAACCTAAAGTAATGAACATGGAATTGTTGTTCCCATACAAACGCAGTACAAGCATTTTCCTTATGTCTAAAAGATGAGTTCTTTTACCAAAAAAATTTTTCCTATAATTTTTAGCCTTTGACTGATATATAATATCATTGGCCACCTACTTTTCCAGCCAAAGATTTTAACTTTTTTCAACTCACTTAGTATATCAGACCTTCTTCTTTCAAAGAGTTTGTTTCTTCAACTGGTGGACAAATACTACTGTACACGCTACAGTCAATCCCCACATATCAGAACCTACAAAAATAAGAACCTAGAGGCTGTTTTTCCTAACTTACTGTATGCACCTCGTAATTAAAAACCCGTTTCAGTTTGATGAAAAATATGTACTTATTGCAGGGGTGTAGCAATGTTGATTTTAGATTATTGTCATAAGGTTCATTTTTGTCCCAGTTGGCTGTTAAAGTTAAATCTTATCCCCTGCTGTTTGCAAGCTTAGAATTATTTATTAGGTACATAATTCAGTTTCATTTCTTTTTTTGTTCATTATAATAACTTTGCCAACCTTGAAAATAATCTTAGTACCTTTAAGGCAGCCTGGCTGTCAAAAAAGTAGGTTCTTATATGTGGGGATTTGCTGTATAAAGGCTGAATGGTTACGTACTAGATGCACCACTGGCACGTTCCTCTTCTTTGTAATCTTCTGGTTTGTCTTCACCTCCTGATTTGTCATTTTCTTGGTTTCTGTTTGGTTTATTGTTTGAATCTCCATTCTTGTTGCCTTCCTCTGATAAAAACAAAACAAGTTAGACAATGCTATACTGAGGAAAATGCAACATTTTGTGTTTAATATTCCAAACTTTTTAAAAATTTGAGAATTTTAAGATCCAAAATGTGTTTTATCCAACATTTCATTGTCTAATTTTGTTTCTGTATCACATTCTTAGTGCATGCAAGACAGAATATCTTGCTTCGAAAAAAGTAGCACAGAACGGGAATGTACAATATTATAATAATGGGTTTATCTATTAAAAAAGAACAAAGAAACACTCAGACACAGCACAGCGTTGTTTCTCATGGCACGAGTGCAACTCTAATTCCAAATGGAATATTTCTAGATGTTTCTGTTCTTTACAAATACAAGATTTCAACCATGCACAAACCAATCAAGAGACAAGAAGCTCCATCTCAGATTGGGGTTTTGAAGAAGAATGTTTGCTATCTTTATCTAAGTCTATTTTGCTGCAAAGATTATTTGAGTTGAGTGCATAATTGTCCTACTGTATCTATGTCCATGATAATTATGGAAATCTTGTCTGCAGATTATATTTTGTAGCAATTTCACCAAATTACCAAAGGCCTAATGAAGACTCCCCGACGTACGAAAGAAGGATAAATCAAACAAAAATAGGGCCTATTATGCAGAATGGGCCTAAACTTTGGAAAAAAATTATCATCATAATACAAAACCTTCTCCTTTGGCAGCAACAATTTGAGGCTCTTCATCTTTCGCACTAGCCTCCATCTTCTATTTTCATTGGGCAAATCAGCAAAAACGTTTTTGTGTCTGTTTGCTGTTTTCTCTTAGCAGCGGCGAAGGAAGTGAAAAGAAAAAGTTCCAATAATAATAGAAGTTCTTTTGAAATAGCCTCTGATTCGTGCGCAAGTGTCTCTACGAGGCTGTGATTTTTGGCGGGAAACTTCAGTCGAAGAGAAAAGATGGACGATCCACATTTTCAGTCGTGGTCCTGTGGTTCTCGAGTCTCCTCTCAAATGAGTCATCTTTTCTACGAAGAAACAAGTTTGAAAAAGAATATCTAATTGATTTTCAACAATGAATGTTCATGTCAGGGGAATTGATGTCGAATTTCCATTCCCTCCATACAAATGCCAAGTTGATTACATGGAAAAAGTCATCACGTGTCTGCAAGAGAAGAAAAATGGCGTCCTTGAAAGCCCAACTGGTAAGAATGATATGTACCCACAAAGCCTACCAGGCCAGTGGCAACATTATAAGTTAAGACATCAAGACCCTGTTTACACTGCACTACCATTGAGATTGGTGTAGCCGATCAGCTTCCCTTTTAGTCTTTAGTTTGCACTACTGTTCCTGCTACCAGTCTGCATTCTTTGTAGTGCGCGGGGAAGACCTTCCCCGCGCCACTTTGACTGATTCCAGCCGCACCCGCGCCATAATTCTGCAAAAGGGCCACCTTTAGCAGTTTGTTTATACAATTTGCTTGTACCCCAAACATTCAGATGCGCCAGAATTTACTTTAAAATAAGCTTCCCCGCGCCAAAATCAAAGAATGCAATCTGGTCCTGCTGTTGATGACAGACACTTTTTCTTCTATTCATAGACAAACTTTGTTCTAAAGTAGCATAAACACTCTTGAACCATAACAACTCAGCAGCAATGTACCCAAGAATTTGAAAGTGGGGAGCTGATGTGGTGTCTGGTGATAAAGACAGATACGTTTCAAAACTTCTATGAAGAAAATGGAAGATACTGCTGTTTCTAGGCCTCCCTCTGGGTACATCCTTGCAACTTTGCAACAGATCAAACACAGTATAAAACATGGTAGATTATGACATCAAATTCCATGTTACACATGGTGCAAATGATTTGTCAATAAAAGTTTGGTTTTTTAAATTTACCCCATCATTGTCATCCTCTGACTGGTTCAGATAGACAGGGCTCAAGCCCCACCCACACTGCATTTGTGTCAGATATTTTGTGTCATAAAAATTGGTGTTGACTCAATTAATGTTTCAGTCCTTGGCCTAAAAAACACTCGGTCGCAACCATTTAATGCTCATAAAAGATTGCTTTACTATGTGTGGTGCTATTTCATGATTGTTAATTTATCTTTACTCAACTGAATTAATAGGAATAAGATTAATATCAAATTCAAGGCGAGTATAAACTACAACTTTTCCCCCATTGGGTAATTGTGAATAGAACTTTTGTTCCATTTTATCTTAGGTACTGGTAAGACATTGTCTCTGTTATGTGCAGCCTTAGCATGGAGAGAAACATTCATTGCTCGCTTGCAGCTGAATTCTAACGTAGTAAAAAAAGAGGGCTGTCAATTTGTGAAAGAAACTCAAGAAACCCTAGACCTTACTGCTGGATATGGAATCTCAGAAACTAGCAAGGCAGTGCCAAAAATCATTTACGCTTCAAGAACACATTCACAACTCTCCCAAGCTATCAATGAATTAAAAAACACGATTTACAAACCAAAGATTTGTGTCCTAGGCTCAAGGGATCAATTGTGTATCAACCATGATGTTATGAAACTCGAAGGAAGCGCTGCAAAGGTGTATGCATGTAAAGCAAAAATCAGTTCTCGGTCATGCAGATTCTTCAACAATCTTGAAGCAAATAAAAGCAACACTAATTTCAAGAAAGAAATTTTGGATATTGAAGACCTTGGGAAATTAGGCAGTGAACATGGAGTCTGTCCATACTTCATGAGTAAAGAAATGAAAACAAATGCTGACTTGATATTCATGCCATACAATTACGTGCTAGATTTCAAATCAAGACAAGCTCATTCAATTGATTTGAGCAATACCATTGTGTTGCTTGATGAAGCTCATAACGTTGAAAAAATTTGCGAAGATTCAGCTTCTTTTGAATTAAGAGCATTTGATCTTGCGTGCGCTCAACAAGATCTAAATAAATGCATTGACATTCTACGCAATGGAGATGCGTTAGATATTGAGGGAGAAGATGAAAAGACCATGGCTGGGCCTTGCCTCACACCTGAAGATGCAGCACATTTGAAGAAAGTTTTCAAAAATCTTGAAGATGTCATCCGTGCAGCCAAGCTTGATAAGCTTGACAGGTTTGATGCTGATGCAAATTTTCTCTTCGATGCTTTAGATAAAGAGAACATCAATGCTACGACAGTGACTCCAATCCTTGAGGCTATTGACCGATGTAATACTCTCCTTGCTACCAAAGTTTCAAAAGCAGATGCAGGACAAGTCGTCTCCCTTCAGAAAATTTCTGACGTTTTCAAGATTATGTTCTGCCGCTCAGGAGGACCTGTGAATTTCAATTTTGAGATAGCCCGCTTCTACAAAGCTTTTATCAAGAAAGATCCGTTAACTGCAGCACAGAAAGCCAAACTTTGTGGATGGAACTCAAGTGCTGATGGCCAAAAGGAAGATTACGAGCCAAGGTCGTTGAGTTATTGGTGTTTTCATGCAGGAATCACCATGAGAGATATCATCAGACAAGGTGTACGTTCACTCATCCTAACAAGTGGGACACTTTCACCGTTGGATTCTTTCACTTCCGAGCTTGATGTTTCGTTCCCCGTGCAACTTCAGAACCCGCATGTTATCACCTCGAAGCAGATCTGGGCTGGAATTATCACCAAAGGTCCTGATGGAGTAGAATTGAAGTCTTCGTATGATAACAGAGATAATCCGAAATACAAGAGAAGTATGGGCAATTTATTGTTGAATCTTTCTCGTGTCACTCCAAGTGGTCTGCTGGTCTTCTTCCCGTCATATCCTGTGATGGACAAATGCATACAAAGCTGGCACAGTGAAAATATTCTCGCAAGAATAACTCAAAACAAACCACATTTTGTTGAGCCTAAAAACAAGAAAGAATTGAATACGCAGATGGAAATGTTTTATGAAAAGATAAAGGATCCAGCATTCAAAGGTGCTACGTTCTTTGCTGTGTGCCGTGGTAAAGTCAGCGAAGGTCTAGATTTCGCGGATGATAATGGAAGAGTTGTCGTCATCACGGGGCTGCCCTTCCCGCCAATGACAGATCCTAAAGTAGAGCTAAAGAAACAGTTCTTGGATGGTCCACACAACAAAGGATTACTTCGAGGAAGGCAGTGGTATCGCCAACAAGCATCTAGAGCTGTTAATCAAGCCGTGGGCAGAGTAATAAGGCACAATAAAGATTATGGAGCGATTCTATTATGTGATGTTCGATTCACGTATCCGGATGCAATTGATCAGTTACCTATTTGGATCAAGCCTTATGTTAAAGTATACGAAGAGTATGGATCTGTACAAAGAAGCCTCGTTCTATTCTTCAAAACTGTCGAGAATATGTTTAGTCCACCAGCCAAGAAGAAAACTGTTGAGGAACGTGGTGCAAATTCAAAAGAAGTGGGGCATTCGACGGTTGAGTCAAGGCATGATGTCACGAGGCGGAGAGTTGATCGACGTCTGGCGGATTCGTACCAAGATGAAGGAAGAGTGAAATATAATTCAGATGCTGCGAATTCGCTCGCTGTTTTGAAGTCAGAGGAAGGGCCTGAAAATAAAGTTGGATTGTTCGAATCACTGGCCACCTCAAACCAGAGAAAGGCAAGGGACGTCACAAATAGCTCAAAGTCGATGTCAGATGCAATCCTCGATTCAAAAAATGAAACAAATTCAGATGCCGACGTTAAAATGAAGTCAAGGAAATTTAAAATCGTTACCAGGAAAACTGAGCCTAAAATGGATGACAACGAAAACAAAGAAGAGGCTGCTAAACCTAAAAGCGAGGCTACTAAGCAAGAGAGAACAGCTGCTGCTAAAGTTTACATTGGTAAAATCAAGGACATCCTTTCATCGGAAGATTACAAGAAATTTGGGAAAATCCTAACGACGTACAAGAAATCGAATGATGTCAAATACTTGACAGAGAATTTGGTAAAATTCGTTAGTGATAAATTAGAGCATGTTCATCTCTTCCAGGGGGTTGGCACTTTCATCAAGAAAGATAATGAAAAAGAATTATTCGAAACAGCATTCCAGAGGCTCATGACACAAACGGAGAAAGAGAGTGCTGGAAAGGAGCCGGCTTCAAAGAAACGAAAGGTGTCATCGACAGAAGGTCGGACTGGAAAGAAATCAGATACAACGCATAATCCTCATTCCGACTTCTTCCCGACTTTGTCAGACGACGATGATGATGATGATAATGCCACCAGTGCTCAAAGTGGAGATTTCGACGACATATCAAATCCAAAATGCATTTCTTGCACAAAAAGAGTCATTTCACCTTATAAAGCGCCATGTGGTCACATAGCTTGTTTTGAATGCTGGGCGAAGCATTTTAAGATCGCGAAATGTTGTCCGAAATGCAAGATAGGATTGCGGCTCAGAAAACTTCAAAAGATTTACATGAGTTGAGTGACAGAAAACCTATTGCAAGATGTTACATGAAAAGAACAGGATAGCAGGCTTGATGGGTGACGTTTTCTTGTGGTGAACATTGGATGGAAGATTTCAGTTTGATATATTGAACAATNGAAGCCACCAGTGCTCAAAGTGGAGATTTCGACGACCTATCAAATCCAAAATGCATTTCTTGCACAAAAAGAGTCATTTCACCTTATAAAGCGCCATGTGGCCACATAGCTTGTTTTGAATGCTGGGCGAAGCATTTTAAGATCGCGAAATGTTGTCCAAAATGCAAGATAGGATTGCGACTCAGAAAACTTCAAAAGATTTACATGAGTTGAGTGACAGAACCAATTGCAAGATGTTAAACGAAAAGAACAGGATAGCAGGCTTGATGGTGACCTTTTCTTGTGGTGAACATTGGATGGAAGATTTCAGTTTGATATATTGAACAATTCAGATTAAAATTTAGAAGACCAACCGATATTCGTATCATTTTATTATTTTAATAGCAAGTAGTGGAAGAAACAAGTCTACTAAAGGTCAAACAAGAAATAGATCGAACACAATAACAGCCATAATAATGACATTTTCTTCAGTAAGCATTAGATGAAATATTTCAATTTGATAAATTAAATAATTTAGTTAAACTCAGAAGACAAAGAGACATCAGTATCATATTGTAGTTACCGTAATAGCAAGCAGTGAAAGAAACAAGTTGTTGATAGGTCGAACGCATTAGCAGCTATAATAATGACATTTTGTTTGGTGAACAGTAGATGGAAGATTTCACTCAATACAGTAAGCAATCCACCCACAATCCAGTCAAACTCAGAGGACAAACTGATACTCGTAGTATTATTTATCGTTATTTTAAAACCAGCATGCTGCTGCATAGGTAGCTACCTAGAAATTATATCTCCCCATGACATAATGGTGAAAATGTTATCTAAAGAATTCGCGCTAGATTTTTAGGAGCCTTTGTGCCAGATTTTTATCTCAACGATATTGCTAGTTTACACTATGCCCCATTCACACTTACAACAAATCCTCTACCAAAGCTTCTATCACCAAGATTGTCGCAGATACTTTGGATTACCATACTCTGCGTAAAATCTCCATTAGCTATTTTGTGTTTGGCCTAAACACATTCGACACGCAGAACGCAGAGAAGACGGGTTGCACAGCCCCTTTAAGCTGGTTAAAATTGCGAGTGTGAAAGGGGTATTAGTTACCTAAACTAGGCATATATTGCATTGCAGAAATCAGCGTATATCATTAATAAACTTAAGTGCTTCTGGGAATGACAATGGCATTAAAATATTTTTCAAATATTTTGTTAATGTTTTGTTAAAGTATATATTATATACGCAAATTTTTGTTGAATCTTTTCTCACTCTTCAAGGCAAAAACTAGCAAGAGAACAATACCAAACTATTGGTATGAAATAACGTTCCTTGGTTGTTTTCAAACAGTTCATGATGTGGTCACTCGCCAGTGAAGAAGACTTCAATTTGCCAGTTTATCGTTCAATTTTAGAAGTTATTCAATGGAAAGAATTGTTAAGATAAAATCAGCAAAAGCACAACCAGTAAAAAGCAATTATATACCAATGAGAACTTACAAAAAATGAAAGTTTAAGGTTGATGCATGTAAAAAAACATGATCACTGCTACTAGGAGGCACAGCCTCTTCAAAATGTAATTGGGAGAACATTTCCAGATGACTAGAACACAAACCTTTTTACTCTAGTAATTACATGTCACATCTAATTACTCGAATAAAATTTCTATCATTCAAATAACGAGATGTCATATCTAATTACTTGAATAAAATCTCTGTCATTCAAGAAATGAGATGTCATATCCAATTACTCAAATCTTCTAGTTATCTTGAAATGTTGGTCCTACGGTCAAATACATCATTTGGTCATTTTCCGTTACTTCAGGGCTGCCAAGCGGCTAGGGTATAAGGTAGATCGTATTCTAGTTGACTTCATTTTCCACATACCCTTGCTTAGAAATGATTTACTCAATGTTTCATAGCATTGGCCATCTGGTTCTTTATAGCCTTTATGACAAATTTGGTTGACTTCTTCATTATAATGGCCTCAAAAATTCATGACAAAAGTAACGCGTTGGCATCCCATTTTTAAGCCTATGTACTTTTCTTTACCAATGATTTACTCAAAATTTCATAGTCATAATCCTCGGGATGCATTGGGTCATAATATCTTGGAGATGTTTCATCCACTACGTACCTGCAACGGAAAAAATGACTTTATGTACCAAGTGAAGGGAAAACAATTCCTGTTTGAAAGGCCAACGTTCAAGGGATATTGATGCAATTGGCAAACGCCGTGTTAGCGAACATGTTCAATTATATTTTAATTTTCCCGGTTTAAATCGGCCAAATATCAATTAAAAAAGAAAACATGCAACAATACAACTACTGTGCCATTCATTGCAGGAAAGGACACGAAGTCAGCGAGTTCCCACAATGAGTGACACAAATCGGCCACTTCATCCTAAAATTACGCGGGATTGACTGGAAAAGACTCCCTCAAAAAATCTTTAAAAACGGCTGAAAGTGAAGATCAAGTTTCATCGACTTTCCTGCTTTACAGTGATGACATTAGCGTGTGTTAGCACGGGTTACCTCTTGGAAGACGCTCATAAGGATTAAATTTTCGTCTTTCGAAAGAGATAACACATGCTAAAAACTATTCATGTCATTACTGTAAGGTAGAATATTACAGAAATTCGATCAAAATTTTAAGTCGTTTTTGAAAGTTTCTTGCAAGGGCTTTCACGAGATAATCTATCATAATTTTATAACGGAGTGACCAATCAGCTAGGTAAATCTAAACTCCAATTGACTTTGCCTTTTATTAGACAATATATTTGCCAGAATCCTCGCCTTGATCTCTAACGAACAGTAGCCATTTAAACGGGCATTTTCTCTTGAAAAGTAAACACTTCAGAAACGTTTTTGGCTGATATCAACCTGTTATTACTGTCATCTAATTTCCGAATGCAATTCTTTAAATCCATCCTATCGATCTAAATCTGAGCAGTTTTACTACAACAGAATATCAGAGCATCCTGTTTCCATATGTGCCTTATGGTTAGCAAAGTTTCCTTAAAGTTAGTAGACGGAGCTAAGTAGAGGCAATCCATAAATAGGAGAAAGAAACGCCTACGCACGTAATTGCTCCCCTTGTGAAAAGGTATGTACGCACGTGTCGAAATCATCAAATACAATAGGCTAATTTTAGACTTGCATATGCAGCCCTTGAGCTAGCTATTTATCTCCGTCAACTAACTTTAAAGTTAGTAGACGGAGCTAAGTAGAGGCAATCTATAAATAGGA
>REGL01001481.1:65592-75683 GCA_004194395.1 Aurelia aurita complex sp. Pacific
AATACCTATAGATCAATATTTATGGATCATTTCTGATGGAAGGGTAGACTGATGACATTCGTCTAATATTGCTCCATTGAATTGAACTGATAAAGGTTGGTTTCCAAGAACAAAATGGTTGAAAATACTTACTTTAGGTTGTTGAAAAAGTTGACAGCATCTTTGTTTTCTATGGAAAATAAAATAAACACATTGTGTATGTAGTGTTGAATCATGAATGAAAAAACAGGAGGGCACACAGCGGCTGTAAAGTCTGGTTTCCACTTGGTCGCCTGGGTCACTATATTCACTGTAAACGTGTTTCCACTACTCTGGGCGAGTCAATAAAACAAAACAATCCCTGTTTGAAAGGCCATCACTCCCTATGGATATCAATGCAATATCATTAGCAAACATGTCTTTTAACAGTGAAAATGGTCACTCCGTTCTAAAATCATAAGGGGTTTTCTGGAAAACCACCTTAAAGAAACCTTAAAAAACGACATAAAATCATGACCATATGTCCCTCATATATCTGCCTTACAGCCATGACTTTTGCATGCTTTTTAGCACGTATGGTATCCCTTTGGGAGGATAAAAGTGTCATCCTTCATAGCATAGCAAAATTATTCCGGGCGATATCACTAATGGCTTTCTCTATAAAATCCTTGGTAATTTCAGAACCAAGTGGCCGATTTTAGGCAGGTAAAATACACATTATTTCAGGATGTTCACTATTAAATAGCATATTTCTCAATAGCATTGCCATGATATCTAGGGCGCAGTGGCTTTGCAACCGAGGAATCATTTAATACGTGTCATTTTGCACAAGGACCCAAAAGACAACAGAAAACCAGGCTCACGTTTGAAGGGAATTCGACTCGAAGGGCACATGGAATCAGCAGCGATATTCAGGTACATTAACCAATGTAGTGTAGTTTTGAATACTTTCTGTTCAATGACTGAAAACAAGTACATTGAGGGAATGCACTAAGAGAAGTTGCACCGTTAAATTCAAGAAGTGCACAATTTCAAATTCATCTAAACCTCACTCCTACTGGCCAAATTATAACATCATCGTCATCATCATAATCACGATATACTAACGATGCAGGTACTAAGGAAATGTAAGGCTTTGTTCGCATGGCTACGAATAAATATTCGTAAAGATGAGAGGCAACTGAGAGAAGTCTTTCAGTTACGCATACAGCCTATCCATACAAATATTAGTTTGGATGAATTTTCATCCACTATTGAATAAATAGCACCTAGTGAGGTGTATCCATTTGTCTGAATGAAATCAATCCACTACCATAATGCATGAAAATTGACGACATTTATGATCAACAAACCTTTGAACACTGTCACCATGATCTTGCACATTTTCGCCCTGGTATATAAAAAGTTATGTTAAAAGCTAAAGTACACCAAAAGCAGACAAGAAGCATTAAAATGTATTTCTGTCAAAAATTGAATCCACTGAAATTTCTAAAAGAAAAAAAGTTTCAAAGTTTATGAGGCCAGGAAAAGTAAGTTGCTAATATTGTTCAAATTTACAAGAAATTGCAAAAATAACGGAAATGGCTATAACTTAAAACTTGTCTCAAAACATTCAGAAAGCACACCAGCTAACAGTTGTTTTGGCATGTAGCTTGATGTCTGTTATGAAAACCTTCGAAAAGCCAACGTCAACGATTAAAAATTAAGTAAGAAATTTAAAAAATAATTCATTAATACCTGAACGCAATTAATTCCAGAATTTGCAACATGAATTTACCAAGTCCGTTTCCTCTAACATTATCTTCGAGCTGAATTTCATAGCTACAACAAAAACAACTCAAAACTTAAAACTCAATAAAATAAAGGTGCCACCCACAGTGGAATAAGACACTTCGTCATCTAGCTGTTCTGTTTGCCACATATGATTGTTTTGTCTCTTAAAAATTCGGAATCGTCGACATCAAGAAAGCTTAAAGCACATATGTCACATTAGCAATTGTTTAATACAACAAAGAAGTTTGGAGTGGAATTCTATTGTTTCGTGACTTTTTATTTCTGTTTCATGAATTTTTATTGCAATGAAAATTCATACATACATACATTTACATGAATGGTTTTTATGAGCAAATCCACAACTAAAGTGTGGCTCTTCAACTCTAGCTAAAAATTGTTTTCCCTATGTTCACAATCATATTATAGGAATAGAAATTGAAAATGAAAGAGATGTAAAGTTAAAATGAATTGTTACTAAGAAATTCGGAAAGATAGTTAAATGGTTGGACGTTCATTAGCTCGCATAAAAAGCTGTTCCCGTAGATTGTTACAGAAAGAGTATAGAGTTGTTTCGTGTTGAATAGTAGATGGAAGTTTGTTGAATTGTTTGCTGGCTTGATCTTGAAATGTTCCTGTTATCAACGAAGACATCAGCTTTAGGTCATTGCTATTGCGAAGCATGCGACCCGTAGTTTTGATTTATGTTTGGTTGATTGTTGGCCAGTTTTCATAATGAATACCTTTGTATGTGAGTTTCATGCAATTAAACGCCAGTCTCTCTCCTACAGGAAGCCATTTGACCTCTTCTACAGAAATTCCGCCGCAATCCTGTGCTTTGTAATAAACAATGGAGAGAATTGTATTGCATGAACCAATCAGCTTCATGACATATGCCCTTTAATGTTGCATATTTCTCCATTTGAAATTACAGTACTAAGAGCTTCTGAAACATTTTCATCCAAACTGTTCGCTGTTAACGTACTCTCCTTTGTGAATATATCTGACAATGCAAAGTACATTTAAAATTAAAAGTGAAACAATTGATGGGAGCTTTGAAAATATGCTTACCAATATAGAACAGGATCATCAAAATCGAAGTCAAATCGAAAATGTGATATGCCTACAGCCTTGTCTTTCTCATTATCGTAAGCCAATAGATACCTGAAAGAAACAAGTAAATAAAGAATTGGGAGGAACAATTTGTGACTCAAGGGTATGATATACCACAAAAATAAGTATTGCACAACCGTATTTGGAATGGCAGCCAAAGGTTTCCTTCAGCTCAATAAAGCTGTTAGCTATTCTAAAAAAGAGTCAGAATCCAACGATATCTTGCTACACTTTATAGAATTTTTGAATGTGAACCAAAGAAACAGAAGCTTTGTAGCCACTGAATCAAGCACTTCGTGTAAATATCGCTCGATCCAGAATCTTTTTCAGAACGGCTCAATGGTTCATTGACGAATTTGTTGGAAAACATTCATCATCAGATCATCTATGTTTTCTCGAAATGTGGAAATTGATGCTATGTACTGTAGTTGATTTTATTGATAAATTAACGAAGATTTTGGGGCACAACTGAATGCACTTTTCCAAACATAATAGAAGGAGCAGGCAATGCAGTAACATGATGAGAAAAGACACCCGGCTCTAAACAAAAACAACATAATTTAATTCGATCAACAGCTAGATTTTCCAAACCTTATCGCTGTTATAAAAGTTTTCCTTAGCAAGTGAACCAGAAAATGTAAATCAACGAAAATTTCAAATGCTTTAACGAAATCCTGAAAAAGTTTTGCTAAATATTAATTTTTGAAAGCATCTTGCAACCATTGCCCACAAAAGCTTTGCACTTGCTGAGGCTAACCTACATTGCTAAATTAATTTTTGAAACTTACCATGCTTTATCATCTGTTATTTCTTCATATTTATCTTTATCTTTCCATCCCCAACTGCTCTTCTCATACCTTTGGAATAAAATTTTAAAATGTTTACATAGGTTACTCCTTTTGACAAATGCAGAACAAGTTTGAATACAATGCTAAAATCCTTTCTTTTGAAAACTACTAAATTTTCACATTGCTGGAGAACAAAGGAAAGTGGTGTTTTTGAAGCAACAATTTATTTTGCCTTTTCTCTGCCATAAATCAGGAACCACAAGGCAGATTGACTCAAACGAGGTCTCAAACTTTAAGCTGAATCCTACAGTTTGCCATGCAAGTGTCTGAAAACCAAGGACAATTAAAGGTACAGCAACACAAACCGTGCACAGCTTTTTTACAGTCATCCTGCATAAATATGAATTTCAAAAATAAATGCTGTAACATAACTTGTCCAACCAAAAGTATTTCACAATTCACAGAAAACTATCAGATAATTAGAGACAGATTCACAACAGCAAAGAGCCATTAAAACACCAAGCAATGAGCTTTCCTTGGCAAGATGGATCAGCAACAATGGATCAATAACTTACAGTTGCAGCATATTGCTTTTTGTCAAACCATAAACAAAGTTTTTCTCTTCTTCACTGGCACTTCCAGCCTTTTTGCATTCAAATTTGATGTTGAACCTGTAAGTATAAACAGAATTTTTCATAAAGCAAACCAGTTCTTATCAACATTGTCACTGTCAATGAGGCATGATAAAATTTTTGATGAGAAAAAAATAAATAAATTGCCAAAATTACCAAAATAGTGTAGATTACACATAAGGGTACAAGAAGGTGAAATCTAGGGGCTATGTATATACCTGATAAAAAGTGAGTTTAATTTTACAACATTGTTGCCGAGGATGAATTTTTTCCTGAAAAGCGCTGATTTTTTCCTAAATTGTGGGGCTGCCCACTTAAAAAGTCACAACTTTAATTTCTATAAGATGCAATATCAAGATGCCATGTAAAAGACCTGATTGGCTGAATTGGAGGAAAAATTGACAATTTTTACAAATGAAACTTTTTGAAAAAATGTTCATAGCTTTTGACTTTTTTACCTTTGTGGAAAATTATTACAAAATTTGACTTACCCATTTCTGCTGAAATTTCTGAAGGCTGGTGCAAGAACTTCAAGATGGTCATCTTTCTATGAATGAAAATAATATTTGTAGACTCAGGTCGAGCTACAGTACAGATTACTTTTTCCTGGAAAGTAAAACTTTCGTTCCAAAAAATATGCTGTTATGTAGTTATAATTATAATCATATGGGAAAGTAAAATTTGGGAAGCTGCCCGATAAAAAGTCAATCGTTTACCAAAATTTTTGCTTGACTTACAGTAGATTCTTGTCTAAAAATGGCCAATCTTTACAAATTTTTCCAACATTAGAGACTGCCAAACTTTTCAAACATTAGGGGCTACGGTTCTTGCCATACACCATACATACATTTGAGCTTGCATCCTGGAGATTTGAATGACACTTACCTCATTTGCAGCATCTATGACTATTTTGCCTTCTGCTTTCTTTTTCTGCTCCTATTGTAAGAAAATTGCAACCTTTCAATGCTCATTATAAGAAACTGAGAAAATTGAACAGTTGATTTTAATAACACAACTGAATTCAATAACACAACTAAACACAGTGCAAAAACATCCTTTTCCATATCCTTTTGAAATCGCTTTGAAACATCTTCAAAATTACCTGTCCTATACATAGAAGGATTAAGAGTTGATGCAGAGAATATCATGTTATTGCACTAGCTACACACATCTGACAATCTCACAAACTATTTTATCATTTTGATGAATATCAAATCCTTCACTGAATGGGCAGTAAAAATGCAAATGAGTAGTACCTCTTTGTGTTTAAGCTTCTTTTCTTTGCCTTTTTCTGATTTCTTTCTCTGTAAATTAAGTGCAATTGATCAAACATACTACAGTATGTCCAGACCAACATTTCATGATTGCCAAGAGATTTTCCAGGGATTTTCAAAGACATTTCAAAAGATTATCATTAAAAAAATTGTTTGAAATAGAAACAAAATGTTTGTTGCTGATAATCAATTTGTCCTTCTATCAAAACAAGCATTCCAAAATTACAACAAGCTATGTGTTGTTTTTGTAAAGCAGATATAATAGGGCAGATAAAGGCAAGAACGACGAGATTCAAGAATAGCTTTTATCCTGACTGTTTATCTGAATGGAGCACGCTTGATCCAGATATTAGATTATCACCCTCACTGTGTGTTTTTAAAGCAAAATTGTCGAAACTTATTCGACCTCCTCCTGAACCTGTGTACGGTGCGGTATTCATGATCCAAAAGGTCTAGCTATTCTCACTCAGTTACGGGTAAGACTCAGCAAACTAAATTTTCATAAATTTAGGCATAACTTCAGAGATACAGTCAACCCCTTGTGTCTCGCAAATGATGGGGTAGAGGACACGGAACATTTCCTGTTGCTTTGTCATTCTTATAATGAGCCTAGATCTGATCTTCTCAATATGTAAATGCAATATTGCTACCTCATGGTTTTTCCTCTCTTTCAAATGAAGTTTTACTCAAATTCATTCTGTATGGAGATAAAAGGTTAACCATCGACAACAATAAAAAGCTACTCGAGGCAACCCTCAAATTCATTCATGCTACAGAAAGCTTTTAAATGTTCCATTGCTGCAAAGTCCCATAGATAAGCACCTACTTTGTTTTCAGTTTCATTGTATATTCCTAGCCAATATTTATTTTAGCTTAGTTAATTTCCTTTGTATTTTTGTTTAACATTGTGCATCTTTATGTATTGGCCATGGGGTAGTCATTGTCTTTTGCTCCTCATGGTATCATCCCCGTATTGTTGTATATAAATTAGATAGTATGGTAGAAAGTATTGATGTAATGTAATATTTTATATGAATAGAAAAAACAAGCATTTTTAAGTGATACAGGTGGAGTGTGTTTACATCTCAACAGATACAGTACAACCAACACCATTCTCTTCATTTCCAACATTTAGCAGGTCAACTTTAAATATTCTTTCTTATTTTTATACATAACACAAATCATCAAAAGCAAGAAAGAATATCAAAGAACGGCATCAGCCATTTCACAACTGTTTTTAGAAAATCTAACTGATAAAAAGTGTTTGATTTCAAAGTTTAATATGAAGCTGTCCAACAAGTCAGGGTCCAGGCAGGCTGAGCATATTCTAGACTTGGACAACAATTTGTTTGGCAAAATAAAACAGCTGTCATTGACCAGTCTGCAGAAATGGCACTTCTCAACAAGATATCTGGTGTGCAAGGAGAAATTCCCTTTCTCTTTGTTTCGAAAAGCCTGTCTGCAAGTCTGCACACATGGACATAGAAACAATCCACTGCGCAGGAGCAATACATTTTGTAATCTGGTAGTAGTAGTACCGTTTTTGCTTAGGTTCCAGACTGGAAATCTTTACAGTGAGCGCTCAATTTGCACATGCAGGATGTGGTTATCAATCTGAGCTGTGCAGTTGGCAATTAAACAAAAGATCTATCATTTTAACATGTTGTTCTCAACTGTATGTACGAAAACTGCTAAGTTTCCACTAGTATCTTAGGCCATCTTTCTCATCAACTAGCACAGGCAAAAAACAAACTTTCCAGTCTGTCTTAAGTTGGTCATAATGGATGACCAAAAAAGAATACAGCAGGCCATTTATTGCATGGCAATAGCCACACACAGCTCTTTCACATTGCTGTACCATATAAAGGTCACAGCGCCAGTCTACAGAGTATGGCAGTTCTTGATGAGATCTTGCGCGTGCAGACCAAGGAAGCAGAAGCAAGTTCTTTGATTCCTTTGTTTGCTCGCGTGCAAGGTTTTCATTCCTTTGTTTTCAAAGTAATGAACAAAAGATCTCGTTCAAGATCGGTGTGCACTTAAAATTTTTGAAAAAAATCCCGTGTGTGCACCTGCCACACTCTGCAGACTGGTCACAGTGTATGATCGTAGAGTTGATAAAGTAATTGCTATATACAACCTTCGATTTCATTTTTATCATTATTCTTCTCTCTGTTGTGATGTCTTCTCATGCCCTCCACCAAAAATATTAGGTCCATCACATCAGATCAGTCGACCCCAGTTCCCAAAGACAAACAAATATGTTACATGCCTAATATTTTTGGTGGAGCAGAGATGAGAAGACATCATGACAGAGAGAAGAATGACGATATGAAAGAAAAGGAAGGTTGAATATAACAATTACTTTATCAATTATACAATCATGCGCTGTAACCTGTATGTGTGGGTTACTACAGGACGTCCAGACAACAACAGGGCCTAACATTTGGGCCTAAAGACCAACTGTAATGACGCCGGTTTGGAAAATTCTTAACAGAACATCCGAGTCTCTATATGTCACCACATTAATTGGAACGATAACAAGGTTTAAATCCAAGTTGATTGCCTACAACCCGATACAAATCAATACTTACACCCATGATGAATCAAAATTTTTCTTCAAATTGTTTCTTTGCTTGATGCACGCCAAACAAGTATGACTTTTTCCCGCGCTTTCTTTTTCGACTATTTTTCTGAAAACGAGGTCAGTTCAATAGGGTCTCCAGAGTCAGATTCAATGTTGGTGAGCAAACCAAGGCAAATAAACTTGATTGGCTAAGCAGACAGGACGCATATGAGTCATGCGACTGAAACAGTTGAAATCTGGAATTTGCGAATTCGAGAAATTCTTTGCTTTTTGGGTTGAAATCTCATTCACACAGTAACAGGAACGGTGTACTGTTACCATTACTGCACGAGAAGTACTTTTGCCCATGATCTCAGAAAAATTCCAAATTCATCCACGTATTACCTGCAAGCTGGGAGATTGCAAATAATAAGATGCTAATGAGTTAATTTCTTCTTATGAGAGATTATTCTGTAAGGCTTGGCTTTAGGGTACAAAATTTCCTTCTTGTATTTGTTGGAATAGGAAAACTACACACCAGTAAATGAAATTTTTTTTAATGGGAAAATATGAGGAAATGAAACACGTAAGAGTTGAGGTACAGAGTTTATTGTGTACAAATGTTTGGAATTACTATTTATTAGGTGCTAATTATTTTGTTGAAAAGGGAAATGGGAAAATAGGTGGAAATGAAACACGTAAGAGTTGAGGTACAAAGTTTGTTGTGTACAAATGTTTGGAAATTGCAAATTATTAAGTGCTAATTATTTTGTTTGAAAAGGGAATGCAAAAATTATTGAATGAAAATTCGTTTTTCTAATAGAGGAAATGAGACACGCATGAATTCTGGTACAACGTTTCTTGTGTGTATGTGCAGTTAAATCGTAAATTGGGAGTGAATGAATATCAAAGATATGACATTCAATTGCATCTTCCTTAAAAGAGTCCCAGACATTGAATAGTTTCAAAACAAAAATTAAAAGCTACGATTTGATTGCAACTTGCGACATTGCTTTCCTTGGGACTTTATTAGGACATGTTGGGACGCATATGAGTCATACGACTGAAACAGTTGCGATCTGGAATTTTCGAATTCGAGAAATTCTTTGCTTTTTGGGTTGAAATCTCACTCACACAGTAACAGGACGGTGTACCGTTACCATTACTGCATGAGAAGTACTTTGCCCATGATCTCAGAAAAATTCCAAATTCATCCAAGTATTACCTGCAACCTGGGAGATTGCAAATAATAAGATGCTAATGAGTTAATTTCTTCTTATGAGAAATGATTCTGTGAGGCTTGGCTTTAGGGTACAAAATTTCCTTCTTGTATTTGTTGGAATAGGAAAACTACACACCAGTAAATGACATTTTTTTTGATGGGAAAATAGGAGGAAATGAAACACGTAAGAGTTGAGGCACAAAGTTTGTTGTGTACAAATGTTTGGAATTACTAACTATTAGGTGCTAATTATTTTGTTTGAAAAGGGAAATGGGAAAATAGGAGGAAATGAAACACGTAAGGGTTGAGGCGCAAAGTTTGTTGTGTACAAATGTTTGGAATTACTAATTATTAGGTGCTAATTATTTTGTTGAAAAGGGAAATGGGAAAATAGGTGGAAATGAAACACGTAAGAGTTGAGGTACAAAGTTTGTTGTGTACAAATGTTTGGAAATTGCAAATTATTAAGTGCTAATTATTTTGTTTGAAAAGGGAATGCAAAAATTATTGAATGAAAATTCGTTTTTCTAATAGAGGAAATGAGACACGCATGAATTCTGGTACAACGTTTCTTGTGTGTATGTGCAGTTAAATCGTAAATTGGGAGTGAATGAATATCAAAGATATGACATTCAATTGCATCTTCCTTAAAAGAGTCCCAGACATTGAATAGTTTCAAAACAAAAATTAAAAGCTACGATTTGATTGCAACTTGCGACATTGCTTTCCTTGGGACTTTATTAGGACATG